>JAOWAR010177071.1:0-16313 GCA_028571005.1 Clathrina lutea | reverse complement strand
CTACTGCCGTGGTATGCTACTGCCGTGGTATGCTACTGCCGTGGTATGCTACTGCCGTGGTATGCTACTGCCGTGGTATGCTACTGCCGTGGTCTCAGGCTACTGCCGTGGTACATGGTATGCTTGTACATGTCCGGAAAGGAGCAGTAGACTGCGGGAACTACATGTACATGTGAGTCAAGCGCTTCAGTGCTAGTTTGTGCAAGGGGTTCGTGCACTTTCACCCTGCTTGGCGGCCTGCTACAAAGCTCGAACACCAAACAAGAAGCAGCATCCTTTCGCCTTGAACAAAGCAAGGTGAGTACGGGTTTATACTCGCCCACTGTGGCTGAAGGCGTTCTAAGTCCCACCCCCTTAACAAAAGATTTATAGGTGTGGCGAAGGCGCTAGCGCTAGAGCGTTGTAGCGGGGAGACCGCGAGCGAGCACAAGGGAAACTGCCAATTCAAAATCATACCGGGCCGGACCGTTCAAGCTGTCTCGCCTTTAAACATTAGGAAAGCTCAGCTCCGCAGTATTTCTGACGGATAGAGGGCAATATGGAGGCAGCTTTGCGTGAATGTGACCAGCTAATCTCGCTGCGTTTGAAGGGTGAGCAACGAAGATGTACCCTTTTGAAGAAGTTCTGCAAGGGAAACATGTCGTGACAGTTCTGCCCATTACCGTAATCGGTTGTTTTATCACGGCACTTTTGCCTTTTTGACGACCTGAAGTCTTTTCATCGGCTGAGGTTCGCGAGAAGTTCAACGGACCCGCTCGTCACGGTTGCATCGATGGCGAAGCAGGCGACGAGCTAGAGCTCTTCAGTGGCCTCAAAATCTCGAAGCTCTCATGCTCGTCCACATTGCGGAAAGAGACAGTTGAACTGGATCTGTGCATGGAAATATAGACGAAAACAAGATATTGGCCGACCTTGGGATGTGGTGGAGTTATGCCAATAGTCCTGCGGCTTTCCGCTTCTGTTTGCTTTTCTGGCCCGAGCATCCCTCGGCGGATAACTCGGGAACTTTCACGCCACAAAATGTTTCTGAGTGTGTGTGCAATCAGGTCCTGGCTTTGCCCGCCTCATGAAAAGGGAATGCTGCAGAGAAGGCGCTCTGGCAAACCGTAGGCGGAACAACTTGAACAGACCCAAAGGCTCTCGACTGAGCCATCTTCGACTCAACCATTACTGAAAGATGCGACGCGTTCGTTTTCTCGCCATAGAACATAGTACGTGGCCATGACCAGTCTCGAGGCACCGGCAACGTTCCGACGGCGACGGTGCGGAAGAAGTGGCGCTAGAACGCATGGAGTGGGACAGCGGGAACGTACCATGATGGGAAGCGTTTTAGAACAGAGGCAGAGGCAAGGACAAAGACATAAAGACAAGAAAAGACTGAGCTCAGTCTTTCCTTGTCTCTCGAGCTCAGTTTCCAAGGTACTGGAAAGGATCTAAGGTACTGGAAAGGATAGTCAAAGACCAAGTCACCTCATTTCTGGAACGAGCCACACAGGGCTTAGTGAATTTCAGTATGGTTTTTGAAAAAGTCACTCCTGTGCTGATCTCCTGACGGTTGTCGACGTCATTGATGACAGTCTAAAGGCAAGAGACAGGAAGCGCTACACAGCTATCGTGTTCATTGACATAAGCAAGGTGTTTGACAATCAGGATCCGACTCTTTTTCCTACTGCTGCAGCAAAGGAATATTAATTGGTGGAATAGTATTGACACGCATCTAAATTTATCTTCAAGGCAGAATGCTGAAAGTTGTAGTCAATTCCAAGTGCTCTGATTCCTTCGCTATCTCTAAAGGTGTTTCTCAGGCAAGTGTGCTTGGACCTTTCTTTTTCAACTTGTACGTGTCTGATCTGGGTTCCGTTGCAAACAACTTTGGCTCATCCCTACCATCCTTGCACCACGCCTTCACTAACCTTATCCAGCAGCCGTCTGTCACCCTGTGGCGGCACAATGCCCGCATGCTGCAGGCTCGCCTGCAGCTGGCCAATTGCGCTGTGTGGGATATTGCAGCAGTTTAACTGCTACATGGGTGTGTCGTCCAATTGTTTTTCCTTCTTCTTCTTCTTCTTCTTCTTCTTCTTCTTTTTCTTCTTCTTCTTCTTCTTCTTCTTCTTCGTCTTCTTCACTAAGTGATTGTTAAGAATATATTCGAATATTTGTTCACACGCTCTAGATTTCGTTCAATACAAAGAAGCTTTTCGTTCCCTTTGTAGATGACATGTCACTATAGATCCAACACTGCAAGAGGCTTGTGAAAGTGTGTCTATGGCTTTTGGAGCAAAATGTAGTGCTTTGACCGAGAGAGGTCTTACTGTGAGCAAAGAGAAAACATTTGCCGTGACCGTATATGCCCAAGTCCCAACTCAAAGTTTGCCCACAACCCTTCCTCAGCTAACGTTTATCTACGTGGTGATGTCATCAAGCAAGTCTCCGCAACAAGGCTTCTTGGACTTGGAGTTGACTATCAACCTTCCTGGCATGAACACATTGACGCGGTTTGTGCAAAGGCCAGTCACAAGACTCAGTGGAGCTCTAAGGCGTTCCTATCGGCAGCTAACTATAGTACTCAAAACACGTCGGCTGGTCTTACTCTCCGTCATTCATTCTGATCTTGAATATGCAGCAGCAGCTATAGTCCCCAGCATGATGGAAGGTCAACGTAATCACCTACAAAATGTTTGGAGGAGGGCAATTCGATGTTCAGCTGGTGTTCACTTTCAAGAGGATATTAAAACTGTGATAAACTGTCTAAGATCACATCACTAGAGCAATGGGCACTTCAAGTAGTTCTCGCTCTTTGGCGTTGTGTCGAAAATTCTGGTCCTCCAGCTCCCTGCAAGAAAATATCCAGACCAAGCCACGGGTATGGAGAAATAGGAATTGGCAGGTCTCTGCATCCTTTCCGTCCGTCGTCCGGTCTGGATCAGTGTTCTTTCCTAACCGAGCTCCGCTTCTGTGGAATGAACTCCCCTGATTGCCACCAAGAACTCTTCAACTACTAGTTTTTTCGTACCGGTCTTCCTCCCACGTTTTTCCACTTCCAGTACCTCTACCTCGTCTATCATGACTAGCTTTGGCCTTTGGCATTGCAGCTCTAAAGCTTTAAACTACCGCACTAGCTCTACAGCTCTATAGCTGTTAAACCACCGCACTAGCTCTACAGCTCTATAGCTATAAACTACCATACTAACTCTACAGCTCTATAGCTTTAAACTACCGTACTAGCTCTACAACTGTATAACTTTTCTCCCCGTTCGTTCGATAGGTTGTCTTTGAGTAGACTTAGCTAGTATGCTGACACGCCCACTTTAAACAAATAAAACTACTGCTGCGGGAGATCGTGGCGTGGGTACGAGGTCGGCGAGCAAAATTAATGAGAAAAACTTTGCAAAACTTCATCGTTTCGCATCTTCGCAATCCTCTGTTGTTTCCACCGAAAATGCCATCAACATTCTTCGTCAGTGGAACGAGAAAGAGTGGCTTGTCGTAATTGATTTGGAGCATATCGAAACCATGATCTACACGCGCCTGGTGCCGCGGTTCACGATCTACGTCGCATGGTGCCGCGGTTCACGATCTACGTCGTCATGTGCCACGGTCCACGATCGGTTGCTCCCGTGGTTCACGATCTATGCCGCCTGGTCCCGTGGTTCACGATCTATGCCGCCTGGGCCCGTGGTTCACAATCTACGCTGCTGTGGTTCACCTAGTCGGACTCTTCAGGCAGTACGAACATAAGCTGACACCCCACTCTTCAGGCAGTACGAACATAAGCTGACACCCCACTCTTCAGGCAGTACGAACATACGCTGACAGGACTTAGAGCAGAAGGGGCAGCCCTTCTTGGTAGCTTCCTTTGACCCCGTTCGCCTTCAACCGCGCCGAAGTTGTCTGAGTCCAGCTAGAATTTTTCACCCCTTTCCCACTCCGATTGCTCGAACCACGCGTACCGTCCCCTTCAGCCCCTTGGTCGGTGTCTAAGCGTTTGCCAGTGGCGGTGTCCCACTGTTAATAAGAATAAAGAAAATATCTGGAATGCATGTCGAAATACAATCTGGACCTCCGGTCGTAGGGGGGAGGGATATCGGCGCATTCCAGACCGGGAGTGCGTAGCGCTACGCATTCCTGGTCTGGAAATTTCGAATACATCCCTATGAGTATGGCCAGGGCAGTATGCCTCAACACCGGCCCGAGATCTCCAGTCTTTTGTCACCACCGCATCCATCTTCCATGCTCTCCGGCTGTTTCCTCAACCCTGGGGCAGGAATGTTCAGACAAGAACAAATCTTTAGCGGTGATGACTTCTGCTGGGTATGAAAAGAAGGCCGTGGACATCCTAGGAGACAACTATGAAATTACAGACATGACAACATTTGAAGAAGCAAGTCTCAAAAAAGCTTAAGAAGATCAAAGCTCTGAAAGGAAATCTTCCGCCGAACATCTGCTGAGGCATTTTTCTGAAAGACACTAGACTGCCGGAATTCTATGGACTTCCAAAAGTGCGCAAGGCCGGTGCACCACGGGAACCGGTAGTCGCTTGTTTTTGTGGATCTTTATCACCTAGATTTATCCTGTCGGAAAGAATTTTGCACCCACTTCTGAAGTATGTAGCAGCCCACATCTGGAACACACAGGATGCAATTGCATCGTTGAAGAAGACCTTCTCCTACCTTAGAGTGCCTAAAGGTATGATCATTGTGTCAGTGAATGTGAGAGCAGTCTATCCGTCGATACTGATTGAAGATGGCATCTCTGACGTGGTAAAAAAACTGGGACAGTATGAGGAGGAAGATGACCCTTTATGTCTTACGACAGGAAACATTGAACATATTCTCCTATTTGTCCTTAACAACAACTACTTCAAGTTCAACACCAAAGTCTACCAACAACGACAAGGAGTGGCTGTGGGCACCCATCTCGCCCCACCTTTTGCGATAATTCTCATGGACTATCTTGAAAATCCAATTCTGAGAACAATGGAGAAACAATCTGCCTGAGTTCTTTGTCCGGTATGTTGATCATTTGCCTGATGGTGTGGTTACACGGAGAAGAAGAGCTGCATCGTTTTATCGCACACTGCGACAGTCAACAACAAAAAAAAAACAATCTCACTTGGGAAAGTTCCATCAGAGGACGATCTGTTCCATTTATGGACTTATCTGAAACAGTGGAGTCAACATGAACTTCTAGTCAGCCATCCCCATGACAACATGAACTTCCAGTCAGCCATCCCCATGACAACATGAACTTCCAGTCAGCCATCCCCATGACAACATGAACTTCCAGTCAGCCATCCTCATGAGCATGAAGATGTCAGTTGCAGTGCAACAATTTAAGGTGTCGGCACTCCTGTAATCAAACTCTGAGACGGAAAAGAGAAGTATTGGCATGACCAAAGATCTCCTGAAGGCAAATGACTCTCCTCCAATGGCTATTGAAACTGCTCTCCAAAGAGCAAACGAGGACCTGAAAGATCTTGAGAAAGGAAGTCCTGAAACTACCTTTTGTGTCAGATGGCATTCACCGCCTGATCAAAAAATATTGTGCGCAATTAGATCTCCCAGTGCGTGTCATGTGTAACCAAGGACACAATTGAAGCGGACCATGGTACGATCTGCTTTCGCCCCTCCGGATTGCCAAGTTCATGTGAAAACCTAGACCAGGAAAGAGCAGCCCTAAAGTCCAGGGGAAAGCAAAGAGATGGCTGCTTAGTCTGCCAGTCGGGCTTACCCCCTCACCAGTGCTACAATCACAGCCGGTGTATCATAAATTTCCAGCACACCAGTCTTCAAAACAACGTCAAGATTTAAGAGACGTTTGCCAACTATGCCGTTGGCTTCGTCAGTCAAAACTAAACCCAGAGAACAACAGACTAACGGTATCCAATATATGACATAAAACTCAGAATGGACGGTTTTTACCATCATTGATCGGGCATGCAGAGAAGAGCTGAGAGAGGAAAATCCGTAAAGCATTTTATCTATACAAGTGAAAACCAAGAATGAACAGAGATGAAGGGGTAGAATGTAGTCCCACATGGAATGCTGTTCTCTAAAGCTAGCTGAATGTTTATAACCTAAAATATGTATTACACCTACTCCGGTTGGTTAAAGCATGCAACGGTCGTCGGCACGAACACGGTTAATTTTTTGGTCCAGAAACGACGTATCCTGCGCTGCGCAATCTAGCGCGGCTGCACCCGAAATTGCTGTTCATTGCACATCGGAGGCTCAGTCAAGATCTAACTATGTATTGGCCTTGGTCAGCTCATGACGTCAGCATTTTATAGCTTCAACTAAACAAAAAACCCGCGAGAACGACCCTCTGCGGCCTTTTTTCTTGCTCTTCGAAAAGACAACACCAACGATCAGCGCTCATCGAGATTTTACAAGACGGAGGCTTTCTTGTGAGCCTACAGCCGATTGTGAGCAGTTCTGTTGCTGCTGCCATGCGCCATCCGTGATGCCGATGGAGCGGCATCAGTGCCTGTCGACCGAGGTCTTGAGGACTCGCAGTCGGGGACCTCTCCGACCGTCGTCGATCATTTTGAAAGCGAGTCAGCTCCCGTGGTCGGGCTATCCGCCGCCGTGACTGGTGGCTGTGATTACGACCCGGCGTGCGAGAGAGAAACCAGTGAGGCTGGTGACTCCGATGTTGCTGAAATGGGGCGGACCAGGGCCTGTGTTGCCCAGCAGTCCAGACTCAGTTTGTCGGCTGATCGTGGCACGCAAAACGCTGTTTTGAGCAGCTCGAGCCCTCCCTGTCTGGCCAAGGCCTTGGTGGAGCTGCGAAGTGGCCCAGGCAAGCTTCCCAGCCTGAGAGCCAGGCACCGGCTTCTGACGACTTTGACCCGAGCGAAGGTTCTTCGGGCTTGGTCCGGAACGCCGCAGTAGCAACCTATGTGGCAAAGTATTTTCGCCGGGAACTGTAGAAGGAGGAGAGGCAACGTCTCATGGAGGAGGTCCCTAGACCGGCGGTTCCCGCCCTGCGAACACCCGAGCTTGATTCCTTTGTCCGGGAGCAGTTACATGGGACAGAGCTCGACAAGTGGACGGCTTGTGGTACCGGCTGACAGACCACATACTCGACATGGCAAACCCACTTTGTGCGTTTTGGCACAAAATCTGTTAGCTACACTAACTGGCAGATTGCCAGGAGTTGTTGGTCCCAGCGAACGCCGTGGTGCAGATGATACAGCGCACCCTCATGCTGCTGGGCTCCTCTGTAGCTGAGCTGACGGAGGAGGGGCGGAGTCAGGTTCTTGGCGGGACAAACAAGTTCCTTGGTGGGCTGAAGAAGGAAGCCTTGGAGCACAAAGGATCTACCCTCTTTGGCGAGGGCTTCATGGAGGCGGCAAAGGAGAAGGCCAAGACCAGCAAGGCCTTTTCTCACCTGATGAGAAGCACCGGGCCGGCTTCCAAGAGTCGCCACCGGTTTTTGGGCAAGTGGGAGACCTCCTTGTACGGCGGGGGTCATTGCACTCCTGGCCAGCCGTACCACCACGGCCAATACGCCAGTCACCCCAAGTGGCACCAGCTCAACACCCCGGATCGAGAGGACGGGGTTGCTACCAGGGCCAGCTGCGCTCCAGACATGCACACCAGCCTCCACTGAAGCCTCACCACTCTCCGAGCTAAGACATCAGTCAGGGCGTGGGCAACAGGTTTCCCCAGCCGAAGGTATCGATTTCTCCACCAGCCTGTTGCCCGTGCTAAAGCTTGTGCTGGGGGATGCTATCCCAAAGGAGCCTACGTCACCAGCAGGTTCAATCAGCCAGTGTCTCCAGGCCGGCGTGGCGTCAAATCACCAAGGATCCGTGGGTGCTCCAGACTGTCGCGGGCTACCACTTGGAGCTGCTGAGTACCTCCACCAGGAGCGTCCACCCTGCCCGCGCCACATGGGTGTGGAACGTCACCAGGCAGTCAGCCTGGAGGTGGTGGAGATGGCCAGCAAAGGTGCTATTCAGAAGGTGTCAGCGTGCCTGGGCCAGTTTGTGAGCATGCTGTTTACGGTGCCAAAGGGTGCCGACCAGTTTCGTCCGGTGATCGATTTGGATGGCCTGAACGAGTTCGTTCGGTACGAACATTTCAAGATGGAAGGTCTTCTTCGTGCCTATCACGCCGCATCACCGCAAGTTCCTGCGTTTTCGGTGGGAAGGCGAGTTGTGGGTGTTTCAGTGCTTTCGTTCAGCATGTCGTCCTCCCGGAGAGTTTCACGAAGGTAATGCGACCGGTGGTATCTGTTTGTTGCCAGCTGGGCATCAGGATGGTCATCTACCTGAATGATATGCTGATCCAAGCTCGTTCACCCGAGGAGAGTCGACGTCACACAACCACCTTGGTGCATCCTCTCCTGGTACTGGGCTTTCACATCATTTGGCGGAAGTGCTTTGACGCCGGCAGCGCACAACGACCTCCAGTGGTGGGTCGGCAACTCGAGCTCCTGGAATGGCCGTCCCATCCGCTTGTCTACCCCCGATATGGTGATCCAATCGGACGCCTCCAGTGCAGGCCGGGCGGGTTGGGGCGCACGGTGTGGCACACTTACCACCGATGGTTGCTGGACTGTCGAGGAGATGCGTTGGCACATCAACGAACTCGAGCTCCAGGCAGCCCTCTTGGCTGTTCAGTCACTGGGCCGTGACTTGCGCAATGCGCATCTCTACTTGTAGCTGGACAACCGTTGTGCCGTCGCGTACATCATGAAAATGGGCGGAACAGCATCTCAGCGGCTGTCGGACCTCACAGCCAAGCTGTGGCAGTGGTGCCTCGAGCAGGACTTGACGCTGACCACCGAATACCTTCCTGGGTAACTGAACACTGTGACCGATTACGAGAGCCGCCATCACCTGGACTCCTCCGACTGGCAACTCGCGCCGTATGTCTGCAGCGAGCTGTTGTGAGTGTGCGGTCCCTGCACAGTGGACCTCTTTGCCAGCTGCATGAACGCCCTTCTGCCAAGATACGCTGGTTGGCGTCCGGACCCGGATGCCCGGACAACAGACGCCTTCACGTAGGAGTGGTCACAGCTGACAGGGTATGCATTTCCACCGTTCAGCATGATAAGTCGTTGCCATGCCAAGATTCTGTGACAGCTGCTGTTCTTGCTGACTATCACTCCAGTGTGGTGGGCTCAACCATGGTACGCCCAGCTCAACCACCTCAGTTGTGCTTGCCCTGTCCTGCTACCACAGCTTCCCGATCTGCTAGTGAATCCCTGCGGCGAGGTTCATCCCCTGGTGGCCAACGGAACACTACAGCTGGCCACGTTGTCGCTCTCCGGCATAGCTTCCGTACGCAGGGCCTTTCAGAACGAGTTGCGGACTTGCTCCTTGCTTCCTGGCGGCATGTCATGGAGCGGTCCTACTCTTCCGCGTTTGGGATCTGGTGTCGCTGGTGTGACGAACGGCAGGTTGATTCTCGTTCGCCGCCTATCTCGGTGGTATTAGAGTTTCTGGCAGCGCAGTTCGATGCAGGCCTTCAGTACCGGACCTTTGGTACATCAGCACTGTCTATGACTGTGGCCCCGATTTCGGGTCAGCCTGTCGGCCAGCACCAACTCGTCTGTCGGTTTTTGCGTGAAGTATACCAAGCTCGTCTGCACCGACCAAGGTACACCTTCACTTGGAGTGTAGCCACGGTAACAGCTGCAATAGAGGCACTCAGAGACAACACAGCGCTTACTCTGCAACAGCTGTCCCACAAGCTAGCAATGCTGCTTGACCTCACGGCTGCTCGCCGGTGCTCGGAGCTGCTTCGCCTGGACCTTGCATCCTTGGTACGCCACAACGATCGGGTCCGCATGCACCTCGACGGTCTAGCTAAGAATCGGCGGCGTGGAGATCCTCCGAAGGAGTACTGCTTCGCCGCCTTTCTAGCAAACAAACGCCTGTGCCCGGTGGAGACGTTGATGGCATATATTGACACAACCAAGACCCTGCGTTCTACCCCAGGATCGGGCGAGCCCGTTCGCCTGCTGTTGGCCATTCGCCGGCACCATCATCCGGTCACCGCATCGACGGTTGAAGAGAGGTTACGGTCCTTTTTGTCTTCACCCTCATAATTATGAAAAAACGGTCTAGGACACTAGGGGAAGATTATTCAGATGTTGTTTACCCAAACGTTGCGGTGTGACTACATAATCAGTGAGAGGAGTAAATGCAGAGATGATGAAAGAACTAGAAAACTGTAGGAGGGACTGTGGGTTCTAGGTTTTCATATAGAGGGGTAATGAGAATTGAAGGTGAGAATGTCTGATTATAAGTGTGTCAAAGTGAGAAGGGGGTGAAAGTAAGAATGTGTAACGGTGTAGAATGATAGAAGTATGAGAGGAGAGTTGGTGGAAGGGTATGTGTGGGGGTGTGGGGTATGTGTGTGTGTGTGTGTGTGTGTGTGTGTGTGTGTGTGTGTGGTGTGACTAGAGAAGCATTGACTGGTAAAGTGCTGATGGTAGGGTTTACGGGAGAAAACCAGTTCCCAAGTTCTCCATATGGCGGTTGATTTCTTGTCCCAGTTGTTTGATTGAGAGCGCTTCCTGGATGCGGCGTAGGGCATCTTTAGTGTGTTGAAGGATTTGGAATGAGATCTTTGGTTCAGTACAGGTTGGGTGCTTTGTTGCATAATGTTCTCCAAAGACTGAGTCTTTCAATTTTCACCTGGTCGCATTGACGTGCTCCCTCATTCGCACGTGGAGCTGCCTGGTGGTCATGCCGACGTATCTGTCGCGGCAGCCTGGGATTGTGCATGTTCCCAGGTAGACAACTTTAATTAATTGGCAGAGTGTGGATGGCAAGTCTGGTGTTCAGGGCATGTCCTCCCTTTTGCAGGCCTGCCGAGTCTCGTGGTCGGGTCTTTTAGTCCAATTCTGTAATGATCTTCCACGTTGATTCACCAAGCGAGCTGGAATATTGTGTCGAGCAAGGATACGTTCGACATCACTGTGGAACTTGTCGTTGATGAATGGCAACAACAACGTGAAGAGAGGTTTATCCGGAGTGTTGTGGCGTTTGGGCTGCTTCTTGTTCGAGATCCACCGCTTTGGGTAGCTGTTGTTGGATAGCTTTTCGTGCGTTTTCCGGATGGCTTCATCAACATGCTGACATGTAGGGTATTCGGTAGCTCGTTTGTACTCATTCAGGATGATTGCTCTCTTCGTGGTAGCTGGCTGGTGGGATGTAAAGTGCATTGTGAGTCCCTTGTTGGCGGGCTTTGTACAGCTTCCGTTCGATTGCACCAGATGTTGAGACTTTGACTTTGATGTCCAGTACCGGAAGGAAGGAGTCTTCATCAGGAAGTTCCATCTCGAACTTGATTGTTGGATGTTTGGAATTGATGTCTTCCAGCATCGCTTGTGCTGCGGCTTCATTGTTAAGCCTGCATTGTGACCATCATGAGTCTTCACATATTGCCTCAGCCGGCTGACAGTGCAGCTGGCATCGGGGACCTCCTCAGAGTTGGCGTTCATCCTTCTCAAAGTGTGTTTCTGTCCACCGTCGCCTACCATTACATCACCGGCGCACACTAAACGATCGAGCAATGCCCCCCTACCTCATACCCAGGCCATAATTGGGAAAAGGGTCTATTCACAGAATAGCACCGAACACTGATCGCAGAAAAAAATGGGAAGGGGATGTCCAGTAAGGGGAACTGTGTTGACTGCATGCGCACGCAACTCGTTCAAGTTTAATGAGAAACTAGCTGAGTACCCGTCCTGCAGACAGGTCATGCTTTGCACGAAATGAGTGGACCGGAGTCCAGCGCAACACCGCGATCCAAGAGGTGCACTTCAAACTGATCTTCGTCCGTAGGTGGGGCTGCGCCGCCAACCGCGCGATGCCCAGTCCAAAAATGGCATCCCGTACATGTGCGATCTCTAAACTAATTCTGGAGTCAAACTAGCTGCCTATACCTTTGTATACGGCGGGGTGCCATACCTTTGTATACAGCGGGGTGGTGGTGTCTTCGTTCCGCAGGAAGAAGAGCTCGGTGAAAGTTCGTTCTTTCTCTGAAACCTTTCTCGGAACGTGCTCGGGAGTCGTGGAAAGTTTGGTGCCGATCAGTGCAGGAGTTTTGAAACGTATAGCACACAGACAGACAGACAGATTCACAACATCAAAAAATATTTAAGATTTCTTCCTTTTTATACCTAGACATTGACGAATGTGAACAAGGCAGTCATGAGTGCTCAGCCTTTGCTTTTTGTAACAACACAAAGGGATCACACATGTGCTCCTGTCCCAGAGGATATACTGGGAGCGGCACATCCTGCTCGGGTGAGTTAATCTTGTTGCTAATAATGGAAATCAAGCGGTTTCCCCAGCAATGTTCTTCTTCTCACCAATAAACATGGTTCACAGAGAAGGCTCTGTTGGCACTATCTATAAGCTTCAATGTAGCCTTTTTTTTTTCAAATTATTCTCCGAGCACATTAGGGGACATCACACTAATTGTCAAGATGGTTGATATGCACTTCAATCGTCTGCAGCTGGATCTTTTCCATCGTTTGCTTCTGTCACTTTTTCAAACACTTTATGTCACTGTTAGTGGTGTTCAGTGATCTGTGAGGAGGATCAAGCCTATGTGTCACTGTTAGTGGTGTTCAGTGATCTGTGAGGAGGATCAAGCCTGTGGATTTCCATTTACACCCACATCTCCTTTGCACATGTTTCCCGACAAAAGCCGCCAGCTGGCTGTAGAGTGTGCTGTGGTGCAAAGTCTTCCTGGTTTGGACCTCAAGCGAAGGACGAAGCTTATGAAGCGAAAATCAAGAGGCTGCTGTTGAAGACAGCTGACAAGGAGGGTACAGTCACTGTCTCATGCGCACGGTTATGCAATGTTGTGAAGGACTTTCAGCAGTTGCTCTTCCATACAGGAGAGCTGGACAGCTCTATGGAACTTCCTTAAGCGTGCGGAAAGAGGTATCGTGAGCTCAACATGTGCTTCTGAGAAACAGAACAGTGCAGGCGATCAAAGGAAGGAGCATCTGTCTCTGTGGGACGAGCTACTCTTCACCATGATGGTATATGCATTAAGCTGAGCTGCAAGTCTAGCAATGGCGTACTCTCAAGAAGACTGGATGCGCAGCAAGATAAGCTCCTTGACAAGGGGGCGAGGTGCACAAACACCTTGCGAAAATGAAACAAGCGCATGGATTCGATGGCATTCTCCACCTTCACTGTGAGATCTCAGTACTGTGCGAGCGCTTTGTACCTTGTTGAACGGAGCTTTTTGTCTTTTTCGCATCAGGATTTTTAGCTCTGAACAAAGGAGTCAGAAAAAAACACAAAGAAATCGGGTGTCAATATGTGCAAACAAAAACGAAAACAAGCCACATTGCCTCGGTGATGTTAATCACCCCAAGGAAGGCAGAAAGAAAGGAAACCATTCCGGTACAGGGTGGTTCTTTGTCTAGTCTTTTGTGAGAAAAAGAGAAAATAGCACGAAACATGTGCCCTGAGTATCGGTGTGTGACCGATTACGCCGTTTCTTGGTAAAGACGGTTCTTTTGACATGTACTTTGAAGATCAAATACGGATTGCACAAAAGCAAACCAGAAATGGTTAATGGAGCAGAGAAGATTGCTGAACGTAGTCCTATACCTTTAACCTATCTAAGCACAAGCAAGATAAACTACGAGCCTTACCTACCCCCACAGCGAGCTCTTTTTACCCCCTTCAATCTGAGCATCATGATTTCTAAATTATTGTGTCAGTTGACTGAAAGTCCTTATCACATCAGCCGGACGTCCTCACAGTCGGTGTTCATCCTTCTCAAAGCGAGTTCCCCTCCCCCCAGTCGCCTGTCATTTCACCACCAGTGCACACTCAACGATCGAGCGATGTTCCTACCTCGTACCCAGGGCATAAATTGGAAAACAGACTATTGTTGTAATGTCGAGGGATCGTTTTACCCCATTGGTGACTGATGTCACACTTTTGGCTTTATTTACTGAAAAGTGCCTGAAACGATGTAACAGTTCTGTATTGAAATTTTCTTGCCGGAATTCCATCGTCCATTTGGAGAAATTGTCATTGATGCCTGAAGATTTGAATCCTCAGAACTTCAAGTTCTGAAAATTAGAGAAGAAGAGATTGTGTTAAGGGTAGTACTACCTCTTTACTATCTGTGTAATTATGCCTCTCACACATCGTTTGAGTTGTACAATGTAAAAACCATCTATCCTGTCGGTAAAGGCTGAAGGCTGTAGATACTTTTGTTTGTTCCTTTGACTGAGTCACGATGAAAAAATTAGCAGATCTAATTTTAGATCAGCACGATCTCTTCATTTCACATGGTATAACCTGCGCGTTGTGGGGGTTGCTTCTTTACTGGATGCTTCAAAATCCAGTTTACTCATTGTAATATCTACAGCTCGATGAATTATAAGGCCGGAAAGAACCAAGCCACATTTCAGAATACATAGATTTGCCACATCAGATAGAACTTGAGATGAAAGGAGAAAAATTGACTTTTCCCGAAGCCTTTTTCGATCTTTGATTGTGGATATCAAGTAGAAAAGCTGAAGCCAAATCCGAAAGGAACAGCTGAGGGTTATGACAAACTAAAGACAGTGGTACTAGGTTTCAAGAAAGCAGGATATAAAGTTATTGTCTTGGCAGCCTGCGGCTTCAAATTTGGGGCCTGATTATTTAGGTTGACATGGACTTCTCTGTGTTTCTGTGCCTAGATATCGATGAATGTTCGCAAGGCAAGCACAAGTGCTCAGTCGTTGCACTCTGTAAAAACACAAGAGGATCACACACATGCAGTTGTCGTGAAGGATATACTGGTAGCGGAACGTCTTGTTCGGGTGAGTGAATCTTGTCGATAATCTCAGAAATTGAAAGTTTGTCCCCTTTCCTTAATCTTCTAAAGAAACACTGATCACTGTTCCTGCTCTGTTGGTCCTATCTGTAAGTGGAATTTCCTGCGGCTGAGGAACACAACACCTAGACAATGCATTTTTGGGTGCACGGTTACGTTGTCAAGACAAAGTTGCAATGAAAGCCATTTCTGACAGTTAGGTTCGCTTGCGCGGTTGAAGTTGCTTCACCGTAGTCTTTCTCCAGGTTTTGCTTTTGAATTTCCAAATCTTCATCGCCCCTCCCATACCTGTCAATTTTCTGCCGTCATTTTGAACATCTTTTGTCTAGTTCTCTGTCTTAGCCACACCTGTCTAGTCTTGTGAGCCAATTGTCTGGTTCTTTAGCTTTTTTCCCATCATATGCCGGTTTTTTTTCCTGTCGGCTGGTTAGTCGGTTTGCCATAGCTTTTGGCTCAGAGTTTACTAGAGAGTTCACCTCTGGCCCAGCTAAGCCTGCATTGCGAGTATCGTGGTTTTCTTGTTCTTGTACATAGCCGCTGTTCAGCCTTATTCCGATCTAGCTCGTGCCTCCAAAAGACCAACTACACAGCCTCTGTTTACCCTTGTTCTGATCTCTCTTGTGGTTTGAAGAGACCAACTACACCCTCTGGAAAGGTTGCTGTGGGTGTGCATTCAATATTCCATGCTTTCAGGAGCACAAGAAAAGTTTTTATTCCCGTATTGTTTCACAAGTGCTATTTTCCTGATTCGAAAGTCATACTATTCTGTGAATGTGGGCGGAATAGTTCATGGCTCTGTTGTGTGAAACGTTTGGAATTTGTCAGAATAGGCGTGACTGATCGGCATGAGTCCGGTCGATTATTTTCAAGTTAAGATTACGCTCCGGGCATTTTTTTCTTCCCATATTTCAATTACAAAAAACCGGCAGAGCAGAATTATTTGTTTCACTTTGTAAAGCATCAAAACGGAAGAATTAGACACAGCTCAATTTGGAAGGTGTTCTTATTTTTCCTAAAGGTACTTACATGTAAGCTTGCATCACAGACAGTTGGCCCGGGATGACAGCACTTTGTGTCAATTCCTGTAATTCATCACGAGAGGTCTTTGTCCTCTTTTGCAAGGGCTTTGTATCATTTGTCGGCTAAAGTATCTCGCTTCTTGCAGCTTACCATTTCTTTGGCCGCAATGAAAATGTGTTTATGTCTTAGTCAGTCGGAAGGAATGTGGGTGGGTACGGATAATTCCTTTGCCCCAAATCGTTTCCTTTTTCTGAAAAGCAGTTCATTTTGCAGCCACTGTGGCAAGCCAGTCTTAAAATAGGAATGATTTGCAATTTGCTTGGGTCAGAGCTAGCTCCCGATAACAAAGAATGTCATTTGCTTTGAGAAACAATCCTCTTGGTTGTTTTAGATTTTAATGAATGTGACTCAGAAAGTCATAACTGCTCCACCGAAGCACAGTGCATAAATTTGCCCGGGGCATTCACATGC
>JAOWAR010176960.1:0-16316 GCA_028571005.1 Clathrina lutea | reverse complement strand
AAATGCTAAAGCAATGAGCTTTGCAAAATGCGGTCAGCATGGTATGTCCCAGTGAGAGTGCTCCGATAAAGCAAAAGCCAAGGAGCGATATCAAACTGCAGACAGTACTGTCCACGCCTTTGTGGCCTCATCAGTGCAGTACAGAAGCTGAGGCAAGGCCGTGAAAAAGCCAAGACTTTATCACTCCGACAGTGCTTTTCCGCTTGCATATACATGTACATGTATATGTGTACTTGTGTATAATACTGCTGTAAAGTCCAAAACTCTGGTGAGGGAAATTTCACATTGGAGATTTATTGAAGTAAAAGATGAAGCCGCGTTCCGAAGCCCGTTGAAAAGGAGGACAAGGCTGTGACACGTTGAGGCTGCGCTCAGAAACCGAACTGTGAGAAAAATATCTCCATTAATTGTTATATTCCGTAATACACTAGCTTGCCTCAAACGTTGGCAAGTGCTCTCGATATTATCTAATGAAAGCAAGGCCTGCACCATTGGTGGCTTGGGGACTTGTGACTCGGCAGTGACGGTCCTTCCAAGCATTTCTGCTGAGGTCAGTGAAGAATAACCATCTCGCCTCTGCCTCTTCGATCATGATTATATAGAAAGAGAAGAAGAAGAAATGACACGCGGGGAGGGCTCGAACCTGCGGCACCATCGCCCAGCACAGCCGGATCGAATGCCACGGTCGTAAATGCTCTGCCACTCAGCCAATTAAAAAAAAATGGCTTCCGGACATTCTAGCTGTTGGAATGGCCACAGTGCTCCACGCATTAGCCCACAGCGCTAGCGTTCCACGAAGCCAATTTCTTTGAATTGGCTGAGTGGCAGAGCCAGTTACGATCGCGGCATTCAGGCTGCGCTAGGCGACGGGCGCCGCAGGTTCGAGCCCTCCCCGCTTGTCATTTCTTCTTTTTCTTCAGTTTTCTGTATACGTAGTCGTCAACAATGTGTTTCCTATTTCTTCGATCATGATCAGTGCTGACAAACAGGCCAGCCTCTACGAGCTCATTGATTAGTTTGGCGATTGAATACGGATTTGACACACAGATCACTCGCATGCTTGACAAACCAAAACCTTCTTCAGCGCCTACAGCGAGCGATCAAGAACCCGCAGATCAAAGAGGGCCGCAGAGCTCGTACAGGTATCGGCTTGATATCATGGTCGCGCGATCACGATCGATTCTCATATCGATGCCATGATAATGATCTACGGCAGCCAGCTGCGCATGCGCCGCGCACTTGCCCGGGCGGCGGCATCGCATGCGGTCTCGCAGCAACAAGCGATTGGAGCCGGAGCACGTCGGTGCTACATCGACCGTTCTGCACGTGCAGCAGCAAGCGCACAAAACTCGCGTGCGCATCCCCGGTCTCTGCAGAGCTCTTATATATGAGTTTCCTTTGGCGGGGTTTCCGGAAGCCTGGAAACCTATGTGAAATACTGGAAACCTATGCGAAGTACGCGTACTAATGTCGTTTCAAGAACGTGATTGAGGCTGTCACGTACGGATACATAATAACTAGATAAAGATTTCTAATTCATTTACAAGCATGAGTTGCTAATGGATAATGCTGTGGGTTATGGCACATTGTGCGTGTGTGCACAAGTGAAAGCGTTTCAAGGGGTTCATTTATTTCCTTGCTAACGCTTGAAGGCTTGGATTTAAAATATAGTATCTCCCACCTTCATTTATTTATTCAGTCAATGTATCTTTTGCAAGGATTACCAGGTAGCGCAGACAACTGCTAATAGGTGGCTCTCCTTCTAAACTACAAACAGATACAGCACAGTTAGATGCAACACAAAAGTTAGACACTGAGACCAAAAGAAAAGCGATCATGACTAAAGTGACGACATACAGCAGAACGAAAACAACCGAAAGAATCAGCAGACTGAATGGTGGAAGGAAGGCTGTTCCAGATTACAACTGTAGACGGAAGAAAGGACTTTAGATGTGCCTGTGTGGCTGTTTGAGGGACCTCCATGTTGTCTCTCTTCCTCAGTTCATACTTTGTGCGTGCTTCCACTGTAGGAGGGAGCATATCTTCAAGTTGTGGAGGGCCAAGATGATGCTTCAGCTTCCAAAACAATAGGAGGCAATAGAGCCTTCTCCGCCATGTAAGCGTCGGCCAGTTCAATTGCTGTAATATGCCACTGTCAGCCACGCGGACAAAGCCACCACCGGCTGCATGTGCCACCTGAAGTTGTATCTTTTCCAGAGCTAGAGCGTCTCGCTGATATCACTGCACATGGTAGACGCAGGCGATAGGCCATTCACTTCAGAAGGGATACTTTAGGAGCAGTTTTGCGCACTAAGGATTCTATATGGCTGGACCACGACAGTTTATAAGTTAATACCACACCAAGGTGCTTGGTTGAGACACAACACGGGATCACAACGTCATTCAGAGACAGCTCTCCGACAGCACTCTTGCTAGACCGCGAGATGGCCATGCTCATAGACTTGGCATCATTGAAAGTAGTATTGTTGTCCAGAGCCCATCTGCTCAGCGACATGGTATCAACAGCAACCGTGCACACACATCCCGACGAAGCACCGTCAACAGATGTGTCAGGGCTGTTGGCCAGGCCATGATACTGGCAATGCATGTCATAGACCAACGTATCATCTGCGTACATTGCTGTTGTCGACTTGACAGCTTCTGGGAGGTCAGCAAAATGATAATGAACAACAAAGGCCCCAAAACTGATCCTTCTGGCACGCCCCATAAAATTGGAAAGGGTACGGGGTATTCCCAGGCGGTCACTCATCCAAGTACTAACCCCGCCCGACGGTGCTTAACTTTGGTGATCGGACGAGAACCGGTGTTTTCACCGTTGTATACGTATGGCCGTAGACAATATCAACAAGCGGTTGGGCTGGGTTCTAGGCAAGACTTGTCCCACGTTGCTGTTGCTGTTATTTGGACAACCTTTGGCCGCCATCTGCTGCCAGCTTCCTGCCCGGTGCATGAATTTTGGCATCCCAAAATTCCCATGGGTATCACTTGGGGCAATCGGCACGAAATTGTCATATATGGTTAGTCCCTCCCCCAAAAAAATCTAAGGAAGCAGCCTAGCTTTAAAAAGTTCAGAAATGAGGGAGGAGCATAGAAAAAGGAATAAGTCTAGCCATAAGATCAGACATTTTCCTCGGCAGAAGGCTGGCAGTTCTTGGCCTAAGGTTTGAGCAAAAAACATGTTCGCTCAATGAAACTTGGCCCCGATACTGAGACAAGCTGGAAAAAATGTTGTGCCGTTTCCGTCTGTTATTGACGCCGGGAAAGTCGGAAGTCGATTCCTGTCCCCGCTGCCCTGGCTATTATAAAAAAAAACTGAGATGGATTAAGCCTAGACCCTCGCTGATCTTTCTTTCTGTGGAAGGCGATTTACAGTTTTTTCCTGGTGATCAATACCAGCAATTTGTTTTATTCCATCAAGAGAGTCTTTGGAGTTTCCTCACCTTCAATCACCCGTTACCGAGAAGATAACCTGGTTGGATCAGACAGTCCCAGGACGGGCTAAAGGCAACAGGTGAAAGTCAGGGATAGCTACAGCTCAGTGACAGCCTTCAACGGCTGAGCATCAACGTGATACTCACCGTTGCTCTTATAAATGTTGGCATCTACGTTTAGATGTAAAGTGGGCATCCCGATCGCGTTTGAATCGTGACAAGAAACCACTTCAGTGGACCAACATGAAGCTCTCCTCTATTAAAACACGGCAGCAGGGCACATCAATAATCGCAATCTTGCTTTTGTGTTTTCAGAATTTCGCGATCTCCGGGCGTGGAAAATGCTCCCCGTACAGCAGTTAAATTGGTGTGTTGGAGTTTGGCTGCTGATGAGTTTGTCGACATTGACCCCGGGACAAGAAGGTAAGGATTTCCGTATGACAAGAAGCAAGATAGCTCATGTCAGGGAATTTACCGAGGGGCGAGAGATCTTTGAAGTGAGTAAGACGAAATCTGCTATTAATTGAGCACATCCAACGGGGATGACAATACATTTGAAAACGTTTCGCCTAGCTCCATTAATTTCCTCTATTTTTATTCCACCATAAGTTATGTTCTCTTGGCTGATTATACATGCACGTCGAGGGAGTACAGCAGAGTAGGGGGGAAGTTATGATCTGACGTACAACGCCAGTAGATCGGAAGAAGCGAAAAGACAAGACGAAGAGGGTAAAATGAAGAAATAGAAAATTAATTAAAAAGAGAGATTTCTCCATAGTGTGCTGTTTGGACCAGACAGGGTAGGATCCGCCTTCTAACACCAGTCCGCTTATTGACTGTAGGTGGTCACACAACTTGAAAAAGAGATAATGGTTTGCCTCGGTATACCGGAGTATCTCCCTGCAAGCTCAATTTCGTAACGCATATATCCTCTTCAGTTGGACTGTCTTATATCTAGGAGGACGCTTAAGCCCCGCGAAAATAGATCAGAATTCGTGTAGTTGGAAGGAAACTCTCTCTATGCTCAAACGCCGAGAGACCAGCCGTGGACTTGCAAATCCCAAGGTGGGTGTTGGTTTCACGCCTCTAGTAATTTAACGGGCCACTTTTACACGAACACTTGGCGTCACGCCTTTGAAAATCTACTTTTTCCGGGCTTGGTGAATTTGAAAAGGTTCCTGTAAGCGGGACTGACGTACGTGGTAGAGATGTAAGCACTCACAGGTGTCTTCTTTCCTGCCGAGCCCAGCTGTTCACAAGGGGTAGTTATGTATCTCACCGTTTAAGTGGAACTTTAACTTGTTAAAGTGTCGTTAACTAGAACACATTGCCTGTCACCGCACGAAGCAAGCATACGGACATCTGTGTACACACGCTTCAGTACGAAAGTGCAAAGCTTTGGCGGCATTGCCATGGTAATGGCCATTTTCTACATCAGTACGCATGCGCAAGCCATGGTCTCTGCACATGGCTCTTTGCAACAGTCAGCACTGCGTCTTGCTTTCCCTTTCGTCTTTCCTATTCTTTTGCAAAACAATATGACTCGCAGAGTTAGACGCAGGGGAACATCCTGCGAAGCTACTCGCGAAGAGCCTGACCAGCGGGCACCGTCCCCCCGCGCTGATGTCAAAGGTCGACCTCCGCAGTGCCTTCCGTCTCATCCCTATCCGCCCTCAGGACCGCGCACTCCTCGGCTACTTCTGGCAGTCCCGCTGCTACGTGGACCTCCAGCTCCCGCTTGGCCTACGCTCTGCTCCGGCGTTATTCAACCAGCTGGTTGACGCCCCGCACTTCATCTGCCAGCGAAATTACGGAATCACAGGCCTCCTCCACAATCTGGACGATTTTTTCAAGGTTGGCCCGCCCTCACAAACCCCAGCCGTCTCCACCGCCGCCATCCAGAAGCGGACCATCTTGGCCCTACTGGACGCCCTGGGCATCCTGGTCTCTGACGGCCCCGACAAGGTTGTCGGCCCGTCTACGCAGGTCAAGATGCTAGGGATTCTCTTCGACTCGGTGGCCTGGACGTTGTCACTGCCGCCCAACAAGCTCACAGCATTCAAGTCATCCCTTGATGCCTGGGGCAGACGTGCGACTTGCACCAAACGCGAACTACTCTCTCTCTCTCTAATCAGGAGCCTAGCCTTTGCGTCCAAGGTCGTACCACCCGGTCGAACCTTCGTCCGTTGCCTCATTGATCTGAGCACAACCACACGATCCCTGGATGACACGGTGCACTTGTCGGTGGATGCGCACGATGACATACAGTGGTGGCAGACCTTCCTCCCCACCTGGAAAGGCCGCGTCATGATTCCAGACCGGCAGTGGACCAAGTCGCCGGATTTTCAACTCTTCAACGACGCCGCCACATCACAAGGATATGGTGTGTACTTCCAGGGCCATTGGATCGCACAACGGTGGTTGCCTGCTCAGGCCCAGCTGTCCTTGACTTGGAAGGAACTGTACCCAGCCGCACTGGCGTGCCGTGTCTGGGGCCCACAGTGGACCCAGAAGAAGCTCCTAGTTAACTGCGACAACACGGCGGTCGTCGACATCATGGCCTCGGGCACATGTCGTGACCCTCATGTCATGGTACTTATCAGAGATATTTTCCCCACTGCGGCCACTAATCAGTTTGTTATTTTTGTACAATGCATTTTTGGAGTGCGTAATGAGATTGCTGATGCTCTCTCCCGCCTGCAGGTAAACCGTTTCAGGCGCCTGGCACCGGAGGCTGACCAGTGCCAAACCCTGGACGGCCAGCCACCCGGCTGGTGGAGGGCCTAGAGGCGGAGGCCTGACGCCTAATTGCCGCCGTCCAAGGGCTCAGACGTAGCCGCGGCCAGGTGCCACCTGCACACGCCACCATCACACTTGAGCAATTACGTAGTTGCCGCAGGCCACTGCTTGAATCGCGGACTTGCCGTACCAGGACCGGCAGAAGCTGTAGACTGCACTCTCAACGGCCTTCTTCGGCCTGCTCCGGGTATCTGAGTACACCAGCCCGAGCCCTGGGACGTACGACCCTACGCGCACCCTGATTCGAGCCTGAGTGCACCTGGCTAGTGGGGTAGCCACCCTACACCTGCCGCTGTCGAAAACGGACCAGCATCACTGAGGCAGCGATGTCACCATCGGGGCAACTGGCGACGACCTCTGCCCAGTGGCGGCACTAACTGCGTACCGAATCAACAGCAACGCTAGGGGATCAGACCGCCCGTTCTTCGAGTTTGTCGGTGGACGGTACCTGACGGCCGCGGGTGTCTATGCCTGGCTCGGGAAGCTCCTCAGACCAAGGGTGACAAGCCACTCCCTGTGAGTCGGCGGCGGCACTCAACTCGGCGAGATGGGGACACCCGACTTGCAGCTACACGGGCGCTGGAGCAGCGATGCCTTCAGGCGTAACCTGCGGCCGGCAGCAGCATCCAGCGCGGGCCTCACAGCACGAATGGCACGAACAGCGGAACAGTAACGTAGAGCAATGACACTTGTACGCTCACACTGAACTATAGCTATGGCGTGAATCATATATGCGCACACATACGTACGCACACACATCACATTGTTTACTATAGACTCCCCTTACACTAAACATGGTTGTTGGTAAATGCAGTTCTGCCCGGTCTCAAGCTTTATTTTGGAGGGGTGCGTGGCAAGTATGGCAAACGGGACAACAGAAGCATGACGCGCAACCTGACCCACCGTTAGCACCGCCCAAGCAGCCAGACAGCGTCTGAGAGCGGGCGACAATCGGCACATGGTGTGGCGCGCCCCGATGCAACCAAACCCCAAACGTGCCAGACAGCGTCTGGAGCGGGGATCATTCGCCTCGACAAAACCCCTAACGTGCCAGACTGTGTCTGGAGTGGGGACCGAGCGCCTTAGCAAACCCCAAACGTATCAGACAGCGTCTGGAGCGGGGACCGAGTGCCTCAGCAGACCCAAATGTGCCAGACAGCATCTGGAGCGGGGTCCGAGCGCCACCTACTCAAGATGCGGTAGCGCCCCTCCCCCAGCCGGGGGTGGTGGCCCGGTACGATAGAAGCCAACTATCCGTGTGTCCTAGCGGGCCTGTCGAGCCCAAGCCTGCCATCTGCCACCCCCCGGTTGTGCCTGCTTTACTGCCAACCACAGTGTCCGGGTGTCTTGTTCATAGTTAGAGTCAATTTAAAGTCGTAATGGTGAAATGGGCGACCTTTCCAGCGCCAAGTTCTTTGTCGTGAAAACCCAAACGGGGTTAAAAGTCGGCAAAGAAGTCCTTGACGAGAGAAGCGGCCTGGTGTCGAGGAGAGGATGCGTTGCTGCCCTGACTGTGGCTGTCAAATAAGACAACATCTGTTTCATCAGCACAAATAGAGAAGGCATAGGGGCTTACCACCAGAACACCACCAGTCAAACCTGTAGTAGTGGCCAATGCTGCCAAAAGCCCCTCCTGGACTTCGAAATCAGCAGCACAAATGAAGACTTCGTCAGTCATGGCCATATCAACACCGGGATGGAGAGCGAGAACTTCATTGACTGAGAGAAGTGAAGTCAGACAGTGATTGTCATACATTTGGTTGCCCCTGCGCATAATGTCGCATAAGAAGTTCTGTTCATTGACACGGGCCATTGAGAGCTGCTTGTGACCTGGAACAGCCCTCACAAAAAGACAGCTGATTACAGCACAGGCGTTGCTAACGTTTCTGCAATCCAGCTTGGACTGACACACGCTTCGGGCCAACATCACTTTGTGCCTTAGTGCCACTGAAACGATTTTTTCCGGCTGACTACTGCTCACAGGTGCTGAGCTTGAAGCACTACTCACAAGAGAGGTCTCCCTATTGGACTTACAAACGGTGCTCGCCTTCGTTTTAGAAGCGGCGGGGTTCTCCTTATAGAAGATCACGCGTTGCACCCGGTCGGCTTTTCTCCCTGAGAGATGGCCTCCGCGTTCCCTCAAGTACTCTCGAAGACAGCCAACAGTCCAAGAATGGTCTGGAGAATGCATGGACGTGTCTTTTTCGTAGCTGTCACCCAGGGTGTAGTCGCTTTTCACTACTGTCTTCTCCATCGTCTCTCCCGTCGCTTCTTTGACTCAAGAAATGACCCGACCGCAGCTCGCGCGGCCAGCCCCGATAATGCCCCGTTGCTCGTGCCCAGACCCAATCTTGTGAACGGTGTCTATTGCCTCAAGTCCTGCAATATGGCAGCACTTCATCAACCAAGTCACCGCAGGGTTAGACATGACATGCAGCATTATGGATGATGCGCTGGTGTCAGGTCGTGATGATGAAGAACACTACCGCAACCTGGATGAACTGTTTCAGTGGTTCCGCAAACACGGGCTGCGAGTCATCCCAAGTGCTTCTTTTTTGTGGAGTCGATCATGTACATAGGCCGTCAACTGTCCAAGGATGGCATGCTGCCAACCAAGGAGCATGTTCGCGCAATAGTTGAAGCGCCAGTGCCATGTGACATTGGAGAATTGCGGTCCTGGTTGGGCATGGTGAATTTTCAAGGGCAGTTCGTTGAGCGATTAGTGACAACAGCTCATCCACTCTACCAGTTGCTGTCGGCAAAGAACAAGTTCACATGGTCAGCAGAGTGCGCTCACGCATTCAAGGATGCAGTGGAAAAGGCAAATCTCTTTGTCCATTTTGATCCTGATAAGCTACTGGTGCTAGCGGTGGATGCCTCACCATATGACGTGGGAGCAGCATTGATGCATGTTCTTCCGGACGGAAGACATCGCCCAATTGCATATGCCTCCCGCAGCATGTCGAAAAGGCAGCGGAACTATTCACAGCTTGATCGAGAAGGGTTGGCCATCATCTATGGTTTAGATCATTTCCGCATTTACCTCTATGGCCGACGTTTCACAATCTTGTCGGACCACAAGCCATTGGAGCACATTTTTAGTCCAAGAGCACTGATTCCTACCCTAGCAGCGCAACGTCTGCAGAGATGGGCTATTTTTTCTGTCGGCATTTCGGTATGATCTCCAGCACATCGCGGGTGTGAAGAACGTTGCGGCAGACGCATTATCTAGACTGCCGTAACCCGAGGAGGCCCATGAGACGGAAGCTGAGGAAGAGTTATTCAACATCACGGCAAAGAAGATTGAGCACCTGCCAATCACAGGGCGTCACATTGCTGAGGGAAACAAGGGCAGATCCAGTCCTGTCAAAGGTTCTGAGCTGTGTGAAGTCTGGTTGGCCAAATCGTCCGTTCTGGAGCAAGAGCAGCGAGCTATCTGTGGAGCAGTACTGCATTCTGTGGGGATTGCGTGTGGTAATTCCTGGCACATTACAAGCGGCTGCACTCGATGAACTTCACCAGTCACACCCTGGTATCGTGCGGATGAAAGAAGTAGTGCGAAGCCATCGAGTCGTTGCTTCGGAACTGCGCATGCTGCCAGAGCAAGGTTGCGCTGCCATATGTAGCACCGCTGACACCTTGGATGTGGCCAGGAAGACCATAGTATCGGGTCCACATGGACTACGCAGAGAAGGAAGGAAGCAATTTCTTGTGATGGTCGATGCTCACTCCAAGTGGCTGGAGATGTCTTTGATGAAGTCAGCAACAGCATCTGCTACTGTCGATGTAGCCCGTGAAGCATTTGCACGCTACGGTCTGCCGAGCAAAGTTGTAACCGACAATGGACCTCAGTGCACGAGTACAGAGTTTACATCTTTCCTGAAGAGAAACGGGATCATTCGAGTCGCACCATACCATCCAACTGGCAATGGAGTATAGCGGAGAGAATGGTGCAGACATTTAAGCGGAGTTTGCAGGCGACAGTGGGAACGGGAATAGGACGGATGCAAAAATGGCAGCCGCGTTGCTGCGGGGCACCTGGGTAGGCGGGAGCCATCCTCTGTACTGTGTGCGAGTGTGTCTTCGCTGTCTCTTAAGTTTCTCTTCTTGGCGTTTCTTCTCGTCATCCGCTCATCTAACTTTGCGAAGTCTTTCAACTAGCTTGAGTACGTATTGAAGTTGTCTGTGAGCGATACGTCGCACGCTCACTGTGGTGTGCCAAGCTGCACAAACAGGAAGAGATCGTGTTGCCTTGCCTTGTTCGTGTCGGCTGATGGAAAGACCTAGAGGTATGAGAAGAGTCGTTCGTGTGGATCAAGAGCCATAAAGGAAGGGTGTCGTAACGAGGCAGGAGCGTGTCGCTCATTGACATTCCATCGTCTGCCTGCGCAGCCCACGCTGCGTCAAAGATGGTTGGCGAATATTTGACGGGAAAACACTCCCTTGACATCCAACACGTATGTTTATGGCGTTCATTTCGATGGTGGAAGCAGGCGGAGCCTGGATGAAGTCCCGACAATATTCGTGTGGACAAAATCTGCAAAAAAGAGAGGCCGAGCTGCGTGTCGCTGGGTGCAGTTTCAGATGTCTGCGACGAGAGAGTTCAAGAGAAAGGTCAAGATGATGAGGCACTCAGCAGTGAGACATGTGAAGATGAACCTGGGATGGAGACTGGCCATCAGGAAATTGTGGGAACAACAGCAGATTTTTGGATCTTCAAGTGCAGTTGCAGGAACTAAAAGCCAGGAACACTGTCATTGAGGCGGAGCTTACAGCAGAGTAGAAAAGAACTGCCACAGGGGCGTACACAGGCATGTTTCCATGTTGCCTGGAAAAACCCCTGGTGGAGGTCCCAAAAATTTTTCACTAAGCAGTAAATGATCTCAATGGCCATTCCTCGCGACTGCGTGCATGCCCTGTCTAAAACTGAAACCGAATCTTGTGCCCAGACCAGCGAATTCGGTAAGCTTGCCATTGAAAGATGGCAACGCCCTTGGGCATTTTGAGACTTCAATGGGTAGATCGATGCACGAGGCTATACACTTCCATTGAAGTTCCGAGCTTTACGTAGACTGTAGACTGTAATCCTTACAGCGTGTTTCATGCACCTAGCACCTTTGGACAGCGTTGGACACAAAAGTGTCCAGTGTCCAAAGTTCTCATCTCACAACATGCGCTGTGCACGTTGAGGCCGGGTGCAAACTTCAGTTCAAACCAATGACCGAGTTGCCCACGTGGGCCACACATGACTAATCTGGGCAGTCAACCATGGTGAGCTCTTTTGATTTTGTTGTAAGCGCGTGCGGCTGTCCAAGGGTGCATGACACACACTGTAGAGTAAACGGTGTCGGCTGGCACGTGGCGGCAAACATTTGGCACACCTGGCGAGGCATTCAACACTCTTAATGTTGCATATATTCGGCAAATGTCACTGGTTGACACGTGAATAGTGTGTCCGGCCACTGACAACGTTGTTTTGCCAGCAAGACCAGTTGTCGGTGCCAGAGCTAGAGGGCCAAATTTCGAAGCACCAACGGTGATGGATATCCGGACATGATTCCACAAAAAGTCCAATCTGCAGCCGCGACCGGAACTGTCTTCGCCCGACAAGGACTGGCCCGCTGAATTGGTCCCTGCGCCAAGCAGCGTTGTACGCATGATCTTCGCAAAGCTGGTCCTTCGGCAGCGCTTGATACTCAGACTCGGGCAACGTCATCGTCCAAGGACACGGTCATTCCAAGTAACATTGGCCTATTCTATGAGAAATGTTTCTCAACGGAGGAAAAGCTGCAGCTTTTGAAAAATGTCTACCATCCCCCTCCGAACTACGTGTTCCCTCTTACCAAGGAATATGGGAAGAAACGGAAGTTTTGTATCACTTGGCTGCACCAGTACCAATGGATCACCTATTCCCCAGTTGCGACGGAATGTTTTGTCTGCCGTACGTCTTATTCGCCAAAGGGCGGGGTCGCCTAGGTCAGCTCATTGTTTCGCCGCTCACCAGCCTAACTAATGCCAAAAGCCGACTTGCAAGCCATGCCGCAAAGGCATTCCACCAGGAAGCGGTGGCTGATGCAGCAGCATTTGAGGCACAATGCCAGGGAGGTGCTACCGTGGCACAGCAGCTGGTGTCACGACACGAGGAAATCATGCAACATAACCGGAGGAAGCTGACGTCCATTATCAAAATTGTTGAGTCCTGCGGCAAGCAGTACCCGCGCTGAGAGGGCATTTCGAATTGGCTGCTCATGAAGGCAACGGAGGAAACTTCTTTGCTCTTGCCAAGTTCCGTGCAGACGCTGGTGATATAACTATTGCGCAGGAGTTCATTGCCAGTGGCCGTGCAAGGAAGATTACAGACGTGACAGGGTCGTGTAAGGAAGATTACATACGTGACACCACGCATTCAAAACGAGATTATCGAGGCAATCTGCACGTGGCTACGCCGAGAGCTGGTGAGCCCTATAAGAGAGAGCCAATTTTGTGCTGTCCTTGCAGATGAAGCTGCAGATGTTGCAAACAATGAGCAGATGCCCATTGTTATCCGATATGGGAACATGAGCACAAAAACGATCCATGAAGTCTTCTTGGGTTTTGTTCGGTGTGATACTGGCATCAATGGCCTAGCTTTGTCAGAGAATATCCTAGCCTTCTTGAATGAGACAGTTGGCCTTGACGCAAACCTCATGCGTGGTCAGGGACATGACGGAGCTGGGAACATGGGTGGCCCCGTTCAAGGTGTTGGTGCACGATTGCAGGCGCCGCAATACCCTTTGTCAGTTCATATGCACTGTGCATCGCACAAACTGAATTCGTGCATTGTGGCAGCATGCAAGCTACAGCCTATTCAGAACATGATGTCAACCCTGAGTGAGGTGTACTTTTTTGCAAACTCCCCCAAACGACACCACCATCTGACCGAGACCATTTAGGAATATTACCTCATAGGGTGTTCTCATCTTGTCGGTCTATGTAAGACCCGTTGGGTTGCACCGCATGACGCATTGGAGGTCTTTCAGGATGTGTTTTTGCCGCTTGTTATCCCCCTGGAGGCAATTGCACACAATGATGGTGGTCACTAAGAACGCTGAGTCTACATCTGCTGCCAACAGTCTTCTGCTTGCAGTCGGGCAGTTTTCATTTATCATGGTTCTGGTGGTAGCAGAGCAAGTGCTGCACTATGTGAAGGGTCTCACAATTGCCTTGCAGCAAGAAGAGAAGGATATCCTGCAGGCATACAGCCACACAGCTACTGTCCCCTAAGTACTGGAAGGTGTATGCCATGATGTTGATACAAAGGATGAGGAGTGGTTTGCATCCACCACGGGCTTTTCACATATTATCGATGGCCAAGCGGCTCAACTGCCAAGGAGATGGGGGAGGCAGACGCTCAGGAACAACGTAGAAGCTGACACT
The DNA here is from genome assembly GCA_028571005.1 of Clathrina lutea. Lineage (NCBI taxonomy): Eukaryota > Metazoa > Porifera > Calcarea > Clathrinida > Clathrinidae > Clathrina > Clathrina lutea. Next base: position 2,649 of record JAOWAR010176960.1, on the reverse strand, counting down.
CCTGAGATGTACTTTCGACGTTCCCTCACCATTCCCTTTCTAGATTTCGTCATGAAAAGCACCTGGCGACACGTTTTTCCCAAGAAATCAAGTTGGTGTTTGACAGACTGTCTTTGGCTCCAACATATGCTTCCTTGTGTTGAGGATGCTTCATTCACAGATACTGTGGCCTTCTATGCAGGAGATTTTGCCATCCCCAGGTAATTTTCCACCAGAGATGGCTATGTGGCGTGTCACCTGGAAGAATGTTCCTGAAGATAAAAAGCCGAAGTCTCTGGCTGATGCTCCGAAGTCAGCGAACCCCACCCTGTTGCCCAACATCAGTACGCTTCTGCAACTTCTTGCGACTGTCCCAGTGACAACTTTCACCTGCGAAAGTAACATCAGTGCTCTGCGAAGAATGAAAACATACCTGAGAGCAACGATGAAACAGGAACATCTCACGGGTTTGGCACTCCTGCATGTGCACTACAGCCATGCCATCAACATCGATGATGTGATAGACATTTTTGCGTGCACACCAACGCCGCATGGTCCTCACCCACCTTGGTGAGTCCACAGGAGATGAGAGTGACTCAGAGGTGGAGGAAGCTGGACAAGACCAGCTGTGAGTAGAGAGAGAGAGAGGGAGAGAGGGACAGACAGACAGACAGATTGAGGAAGAGAGAGGGAGAGAGAGAGAGACTGAGAGAGGACAAGGGAGAAGGGAGAGACGAGAGCTGGAGTGGAACTGAGAGAGGAAGAGGGTTATCCTTTGCTTCTGTAAGTGAATGAATCGTTGTTGCATATGCATTCAATTATTACCTGTTCACATTGCCTGTGTAAAACTTCACAAATAAATGCTTGACGCCTGCCATAGATGTTGAAAATTTGTTTAGCAAAAGTTTCTCGACAAATCCCATCCCACCCCCGAACCCAGTGGTGAGTCAGAAACACCTAAAGAGAGTGCCTGCGTACGCCTCAGAATGTCCAGTAGTAATCGGCTCCTATGAGGATGTCCACTGAAGCCTCTCCACTACAGTCGTCAGCCAACTTCAATGACCTAAGCCTTGGGTGTGAAGCGGCTACCTGTCGGGGGTACTGATGTTGGATCGGGGTGCTGATCAGTGGCACCACAATTGCCTGAACGCCGGCGGGAATGCCACCTTCGAGGATAATCCTCACCTGAACCACATCTACAGTCGTTGGTTGCGCCTGTCCGTTACTAAACTCCTGGATGGCAATTGCTCAGATCGTACAGTCTGCAGCTTCAAACGTCGGCTGACATCAGCCGTCACGTACGTACGTAGGCTACCGCCATCTAGCAAGATGCGGTACTTCACTACCTCATCTGGCTGATCCGGGTTGGTGACTGTGGCCCTCGCCGTCTGCAGGAATGCCGTTGTTGCTACTTCAGCACACAAGTTGGTGTTCGAGCTGGTGGTTAGTTCACTCGGTCTGTGGTCGTTTACAGCCTCGGTGCGTGGCCCCAAGCTTATCCTAGTGCTGTGCTTCCCATGACACTAGGAACATCGGCAATGTGAACAACATCTTGGGGCAACATGGTTTTATTGGAAACAGAGAAAGCAACGGTGTCGTGCCAATAGGATGCTCTTTCGCCTGGCAGCGTCAGTTATAACCGCACCAGATGTGGAAGGATGTCCTTGATCACAGAAAACACACTTCATGCTGTTCGTCGATGTTGCCAGAGCTGCTGCGGTCGCCAGTCCACCACTCTTGCCATTTCCAGAGCAGGAAGAGGTGTGAACGCCTGACACTAGCTCACATCGCTCTCGGTTCCTGATCTCTTCATCTAGGCGTTGCAGTACAAGCTCAAGCGGGTATGATTCAGGTGGTAGAAGGTTGCAGACAACTTCACGTCGTTAGGCAATTTGTTGAACAGCATTGGTGCGAACATCTCTCCATAGTGCTCCATCTTTCTGAAAACCCGAGATTCTCCAACGCTCGTACATGAATCTAAACTGCATCACACAGTTTTCGCAGTGATTTAATGTCTCGATCACTGAAGACCTTCTCCAACTGCATAAGAGCGTCGTCCATGTGTGCACTAATGATTTGCTGCGGATTATCATAACGATCCTCGAGGGCCTAGATAGCGACATCGTAACTGGCTCCAGTGAGACTCAATCCCTTGATCACCATCGCCGCAGACCCGTGAAGCGTGCTTCGTAAATACGAAAACTTGTCCGTCCTACTCAAACCACAATTATAATAGTGTGGATGAGTGACTCAAAAACATCCCAGTATGTCTGCCACCGTGTTCCACAACGCTCATGTCTGCCGACCTGTCGCCTGACATTTTTGGTTTGCAGTGACACCACTGCCGCTTGCAACGGCAGAATTCGTAGAGAGCGTCCGCAGAGCTGCTCCAATGGCCTTTAACGTCACGCTTACCTCCTCCCAGGAGTCCGCGCTGACAACTTCTTCGTCTTCGATCCTTGCCTTGTCACAGTCCATCGCCAAGTCCAAAATTTCCGTGTTCAGTTTTCGCAGCAATTCCAACTTCCGTATAAGTATCTCCTCGAGAGAAGCTAACCTACACTTCCAATCAATTGTGATGGATCCGTCGCGCACGGACTCCACCAGTTCGCTTGCGGCAGTGAACGATTTGTTCGCCGAGGTGCGATGTCCACCACGGATATGCCTTAT
>JAOWAR010176849.1:0-16318 GCA_028571005.1 Clathrina lutea | reverse complement strand
GATCGAGGGCAATCGGTGTGTTGCGGTTGGACTGCAAAACCGCGTGTGCTACACTCTCGACCTTGCCCGATCGATGATCCGAGAAGTTGCGGTTGGACTGCAAAACCGCGTGTGCTACACTCGCAAGGCTGGTGTCGCTCTTAACGCTCTGGTTGCGGTTGGACTGCAAAACCGCGTGTGCTACACTCGGAAATTTGGACGCAGCTGCAGCCTGGTCGTTGCGGTTGGACTGCAAAACCGCGTGTGCTACACTCATGCCGATCCGCGCCGAGATCATCAGCCAGTTGCGGTTGGACTGCAAAACCGCGTGTGCTACACTTGCACGGCGTCGCCGTGGGCGCCGCAACCGGTTGCGGTTGGACTGCAAAACCGCGTGTGCTACACTGGATTGGTGATGCCCTCAAATACCTATATGGTTGCGGTTGGACTGCAAAACCGCGTGTGCTACACTGTGACGAAGAAACGCAAGCGATAATATGTGGTTGCGGTTGGACTGCAAAACCGCGTGTGCTACACTCGATTCCATCGGTGCGTCGATCATGGCGTAGTTGCGGTTGGACTGCAAAACCGCGTGTGCTACACTCGCTTTGAAAGCGGCGTCGACGATCAAGGAGTTGCGGTTGGACTGCAAAACCGCGTGTGCTACACTTGTGTGGAGATTGAGAGAAGGGAGACTCGGTTGCGGTTGGACTGCAAAACCGCGTGTGCTACACTGAAACGCCAACCTCAGAGCATGGACGACCTGTTGCGGTTGGACTGCAAAACCGCGTGTGCTACACTATGGGCGGAGATCGAGAGAATGGAGACTCCGTTGCGGTTGGACTGCAAAACCGCGTGTGCTACACTCATGATATCTCCAATCGGTTAAAGTAGGCGTTGCGGTTGGACTGCAAAACCGCGTGTGCTACACTGAAGGACAGAGCGAACCTCGCCGTCATCTCGTTGCGGTTGGACTGCAAAACCGCGTGTGCTACACTCCGGACAGATCACGGGGCATGTCGGCACGGGTTGCGGTTGGACTGCAAAACCGCGTGTGCTACACTCGCCTTGTCGTAAGACCGCATCGCGCCGCCGTTGCGGTTGGACTGCAAAACCGCGTGTGCTACACTACCCGTCCACCGGGGACGAAATCTTTATCGTTGCGGTTGGACTGCAAAACCGCGTGTGCTACACTAGATGGGTTCGGGCGCCCGCTTCGGGGGTAGGTTGCGGTTGGACTGCAAAACCGCGTGTGCTACACTCCCGCCCTGTTCGATCACGGCGCCCTTTGGTTGCGGTTGGACTGCAAAACCGCGTGTGCTACACTGGAAGTAATCCGGCGGTTCATCTTTAGTCGGTTGCGGTTGGACTGCAAAACCGCGTGTGCTACACTCCATGGACGAGTCGCGGTCTCTGAGCAATAGTTGCGGTTGGACTGCAAAACCGCGTGTGCTACACTGGCGGAATCACCCGCCGAAATAACGATTGGGTTGCGGTTGGACTGCAAAACCGCGTGTGCTACACTTCGATCTGACCGTGCCGATGCGGGCCATGGTTGCGGTTGGACTGCAAAACCGCGTGTGCTACACTGGATTTGAATATCGAGTTGCGGCGGATGGAGTTGCGGTTGGACTGCAAAACCGCGTGTGCTACACTCATGGACAGACCCGATTCTTCTATTCTGTGGTTGCGGTTGGACTGCAAAACCGCGTGTGCTACACTCTTGCCGTGTTCGAAGCTGTAGTCGGGATGGTTGCGGTTGGACTGCAAAACCGCGTGTGCTACACTCCGGGCGGAGATTGAGAGAAGGGCGACTCCGTTGCGGTTGGACTGCAAAACCGCGTGTGCTACACTCCCGGCGCGGTCGTCGAAGGAAACGATACGGTTGCGGTTGGACTGCAAAACCGCGTGTGCTACACTCCGAACGCCAAGCCGGGCGCGCCGATTAGAGTTGCGGTTGGACTGCAAAACCGCGTGTGCTACACTCATGGCGGCGGTCGATCACTTTCGGCGCTGGTTGCGGTTGGACTGCAAAACCGCGTGTGCTACACTAGTTCGGGCGCGAACCCTTGGAAATCCTGATAAAATCAGGATCGAAGGGGGGTGAAAAATGGCGATTTCGGTCAGGTTCTCCTGTCCGAATCGCCGTTTTTTCCGCGCATTTTCTCACAGCAACGTCAGTTGCGCGGGCACTTTCATGTCCGATTCGGCGACATGCCCGCTCTCAAAACAGACGATATTCCCAAACTGCTTGTCGGTAATCGTGATGATGCTGACCTTGCCTTTCGGCGGCACGATCCCCTCGATCCGGCGCACATACGATTTCACCTGCTTCTCCGAGCGGAAAAACCGCATATAGACCGAAAACTGCGCCATCGCGAACCCCAAATCCTGAAGCCCCTGGCGAAACTGGGTGGCCCGACGGCGTTCCGTAATCTGGGAAACCGGCAAATCGAACATGACTATCGCCCACATGATCCGATAGGCGCTCAACATAACTCCCCCGCCAGCGACGCCTTCACCCCGGCCAATTCCAACCCGGTCATCTCCATCGGCAGTTCCAGAAGATTGCGCCCTTCCTCGAAACTCGCCGCCAGACTCTGGGCTGCCCGCGTCGCGCAGGCCCCCAGGCGCTGATCTCCGTCACGGGCGCGCAATGTCATATTCAGAACCGACGCCAGAATCTTCTTATCCTCCGGCGCCAGTTCCTTCCTGCCCTGGCCTCGATCCAGCCGATCGATCACCGCGATATCGCAAAAGGGACGAAAAGGCTCCATCAAGTCGTCCACCAGACACATCGGATTGCCGCGTCCATGGTGATGCACCCCCAATGTCGGATGCAACCCTGCCGCCACTACCGCCCGGGCCATGGTCGAGCGCAAAATCCCATACCCGTAATTGAACATCGGATTCGGCCAATCCCCCCGCGGGCGCCGACGAAACCGATCGCCGGCAACCGCTTTCCAGTATTTTTGCGCCGCCTGCGCTTCGACATTGGCCGGATCGCCCGACAATACTTTCGGGCGCAAATACCGCAGATCCTTTCCCCCTTTTCCCAGAATATCCATGACCGCCGCCTGAAAGGTAATTTTGGCCCGGACGATATCCCGCCACAACTGCTTGCGCAGGGGTCGGGAAGCGCCGATCTGGGCGCGCATCCGCGCCGATTGCCGCCAATTTCCCTCCACCGGCCAGACCATCGCCTGGGGGCGATAGCTCTGACCACAGAAAATCAATGCCACATTACGCTGCGCCAACGTCGACGCTACCGCCCCGGAATAGCTGCTGCCCAATCCGCTGACGATCACCGCGTCAAGATCGTCCAGGGGAATGCGGACCGGTCGCTCAGCCCGGCGGTCGCCCCTGCCGGATACCACCAGAAAGCCGCGCTCGATCGAGAGATGACGTGACATCTCGCCGATTTCAACGATTCGTCCACTCATCCCCCGACCCCGACCGTGCCGTGGGGAATCGGATGCCAGCGCCCCAGAACATCCACGTGCAAGCGCCGCGCTTTCCACTTGCGCAGATTGTTATAAGCCCCGTAAGTCCATTTGAAAGGGTCGTTCTTGTCATCATTGCGCGTGCCCAGCTTGCCCGCTTCCCGGTGACCGGCGAGAACGATTAGATTGTTACTCGGCCATAACTCGATCACCTGCAGGATTTCCCGGCCATTTCCCCGATCGCAGAGGATCATGTCTTTTTTGTGCAGCCGCATGATGAACTTCTTCCCCGGCCCTTCTTTTACCTTCAAAGCCTCCCGATTGCGGGCGTCATACATCGATACGCCCTCGCCGATCCATTCGCCGTTCTCCTGTTCATAAATATCGATGTGGTGGTTCGTCCCGGGGATATAAAATTTGTAAAACGGCTTTGACCGATCCTTTCCATGCTCGATCCGGATCGGGGATTGCTCCTTGACCGCGACCCGCACGCGACGTGGCGGCGTTAACGGCCTGCCCTTTTTGTCTTTGCGCCTGTTCCACATATCCCCGACGATTCTGGCCGCCTCGACCGGAATATCCTTCCCCTGATACCCTCGATCCTTCGCCTGCTTCCAGGCTGTTTCAAAATTCTCACGCAAATCCGGATCAACAATGTTTTTGATCTGTTTAGCGGTCAATTCTCCGATCGGTTTGCGGACCAGAAGTTCTTCCTTCCCCTCGCGGCCCCCGAGGCGTCCATAGGCGGTTTCCTCGTGCAGCTGACCCTGCGCGCCATGATCGGCCCGATGGGAAATCACCATTTCGTCCAGCCGTTCCCGCAATTGGTCACGAGCCCCTGACCATGGCTCTTCGCCCACCGCCCGGGCAAAGATCTTCCGCTCCTTCCACAGGTCGATATTGTACCCTTCCTTACCGGAAGGCGCCTTGGCGTTCTCACGGTGAATTCTTTGCACCAACGCCCGGTCGGTCATGGCGATGACACAGGCATCGATCCCATGATGTCGGTGGTCGGTACGATCTTTCCCGTTTGCGCCCTGTGGGCGATTATGATCCCCAAGAAGGCTGTCCAATCCCCAAAAATGACGCAGCCTTTTGGTCAGACGTCCATTGACCGGCCAAACATCCTTGCAGGCATGCCGGATATACTGAAGGGCGTAGCGGGACAGATAGCGGGTGTCATTCAAGTGCCGATCAGTGAAATTCTCTTCCCCCTCGAAGCGCTCCATCGCGTCTTTCCCGAACCGCCATCGTTTCGACTTGGGCAGATTTTTGGCACGCTCGCGAATGAGATTCCAATCGTATCCCTCTGGTGATGACCCGAAAGCTTCGTAGGGCGACCGGTTCCCCTTGTCCCGATTGGCCTGACGCCGACACAGGATTTTATTCGCCGGGGAATCGTCCCCGGTGCGTGTTCTGGGAAGAATGTGATCGATCTCGATATCGCCACCCCACAGATCGTTGAGTGCGATCGGCTCGCCGCCACTGTAGGGGCATCGACGCTCGATGGGATTTTCCGCCAGTTCTTCCCACAATCGTATCTTCAAACGGTTCTCGTAATTGTTCTCCTGCTTACATTCCTGCAATTTTTCTCCCCGACATTCGTTAGCTTTCCGGTTTTTTTCATTCTGCCTGTCGAACTCCCGACGTTGCTCAAGATTGTGTTTGAGGTCGCGGGAAAGCTCGATGACCATCGACTCCGGCGGGCCGTATCGGGCGATCACCCCATTGATGATCCTGCGCAATTGGTTCAAGGCAATATGCACCGTCGGATTATTCACCACACCATATTGTTTCTCGTTGAAATTGCGACGTCTGTATCCTCCCGCCATGTACTCCTGCAAGGCCTTGCCGTAGTAAGGCAGGCGCTGATCCAACTTCTTGGGAATTTTATCACTGGGCTCATAACCGACTGCTTTGGCCGCCGCCCAGTATCCCAGCGGCGGGTGATGAACCTCGCCGGTATCCGGGTCGACATATTCACCCTGCCCCTTCATACGATCGACGATTTTCGCCAGCGCCGTCGGCCCCATCCGGGCATGTCCCGTTTCCAGTTGTTTGATGTTACCGACGATCTCCTGCGCCCGGGCCATATCATCGATTGCCGCCGCGTCCTTCAGTCTTTCAGCGATAAATTGCCGATCGTCCTTGTTGCGCCGGCGAGAATCGTTGGGGGGAATATCCTCGTCCAGCCAGGCACGAACGATTTTTTCCTGAACGTCAGGGGAAAATTCATCCCACTGTTGACCGAACAGCTTGTCCGCGCGCATCAGGGCGGCGGTTGTGTTGCCCTGCAGCCCTTTCTTGCGTTTGGGGTCGTCCTCGAAATTGAAACCATGCTCGTTGGAAAGCCCCAGAACGCTGCGAATCTTCTTATAAGAGCACGTCTTCTCCCGTTCCAGAATGTCCAAAAGCCGGTCACGCTGATCGATCGTCAGACGGTGTTCTCCACCATCCGGGTCTTTAACCCGCAGATTGGCGAGATCCTGCAGAATGCGAAAATGCTGGAACAGAGGATAGGCCCGCGCGCAGCGTTTTTCCGTTCGCTCATACATGCATGTACCAACCATCACATTCCCTTGGGCATAGGAACGTTGGCGAAAGATGGCATCATGAATGGCGTCGTGGGCTTTGTCATTCAGCAGCCTTGAATGAAATCGGCGCTGGCTTTCCCAGATTTTCTCGAATTCCTTTTCGACCAGATCACGGGTCGGATACATGTCGTAGAACAGTTCCTGCCTTTCCTTTGTCTCACCGGCTTTTGTGGTAACCTCGACCGTCCGCATGCCGGGACGGGCACGGGTGCTCTTGCCCGCTTTGTACCTTTTGCAAAGGTATTCTCCCAAAGTGCGGCTTTTGCTCTCCTTGATCTGGTCACACAATCTTTTTTCCCCTTTTTTAATCTTGTTGGCTTCTTTTTCGCGATCCTTGTCCGCGCGATCCTCCTTCAAGTTCGAGCGAAACCCCCGCCTTTGATGCAGATGAAATAACGCTCGACCGATGTGATGGGGATCGCATTTCCTGTCCAGGGCATCGGCCCGCAATTGCAGGGGGTCGAGCGATTCAAGCGCCTTGCGCGCCGCTTCCCCCTTCGGCATCAAATGATGCTCGATCAATCGTTTCATCAGCTCCCGCTTGCGTGTCAGAAAACGGTCGCGCCGCCGACGCTCCCCACGCTTGCTGCGGCGATTTTCCGTCAAAGACACCGACGATTGCGGATCCCGACCATCGGAAAAAATCCGCACCCCCATATCCTTGATCAACGCCGGACGGCCATCTTTCAGCGATAAGACACACCAACCGATAGAATTCGTCCCCATATCTATGCCCATTCGATAAGACATATTCTCCTCCCTGCCTGAAAGTTCACCGATACCCGGCCAGATTGTTTACACATCAGAATAATTGATTCTTGACTCAAGGCAACAATCCTCTATGATCATCCTGCAGTCCAATCGTTAACAAGCATTATTGCACGAAATGGGCGGCTTTCGGGCCGCCCTTTTTTTTCGCTTAACGTTGCCACAGCGCAGCGGTCAAGCGGTTCCACCCAGCGAACATTTTACCCGTTCAGGTTCCAGCCTGTTTTCAGCTGTCGAAAGCGCTGTTTTTGGAAGCTCATCCGATCAGTGGATGATTCGGGGCCGAAAGGGGCGTGGTTCAGGGCTGTGCGCTCCTGTCCGGATGGCCGCGCAGAGAGGCCCAGGCTCGGCCGAGATTAAACAGGTTTTCGGAGAAAATATCACGAAGATATTCCTGGAAATAAGGATAGCGGCGCCAGTCGCGCCATATCCACCCCAGAACAACGCCAAACCCCACCCTGGCGAAAGCTCCGACACTTCGGCGCAGAATGGTTCGGATCCCCCACCGGCGATAGATCACCAGGGATTCCTGCCCCCAGAGCCAACTTTGGCGCCATGTCCGCAGCAGGCTCATCCGCTCGGGACGGGTATAGTGCCATAACTGCAACCGGCTGTCGAAAAAGCGGAATTTCTCTCCCTTGCGGAACCGAACCGCCCGCCGATCCAGCTCGACATCCTCAAACCCCGAAAGGCTGCTGCCGCCCCGAGGTCCGCATTCGATACGAAAAGGGCCTTCACGGCCAATATACAGCTTATCGAGCAAAGCGGCCCGTATGGTCATGTTGCCCGAGGAAATGAAATGCTCGTCCGACAGCCATCCCGACGGGATCGGCCATACGGTCGCGCAGGATTTCCGGAACCAGCGCACGGTTCGTCCGGCGCAAAGAGAAAAGACCGGACCGGTCATCATATCGGCGCCCCGCTCATCGATCACGTCCCGGGCGTGCGTCAGCCAGTCGTGAGGAATCACGCAGTCATCATCGAAAAAGATCACATACTCGCCCCGGGCCGCGCGCACCCCCCGATTGCGGGCACGGGAAGCTCCCTGACGTTGCTCCGACATCACCCGGGCATGGGCGTGGGAGGAACAGAAATCCCGCGCCACCGATGCCGTAGCGTCGGTCGAGCCATTGTCGACAATCAGAATCTCGAAATCCTCGGGATCGAAATCGAGATCGCCGAGACTGGCGAGACACTGCTTCAAATACGCCGCCCGATTGCGGGTGCATATGACGATGGAAAACAAAAGCTTCCGTCGGCGCCCGGATGCCCGCCCGGATGCCCGCCCGGATGGATGAGAGGATCGGGGGGATGATTCGTTTCTCATCATCGGGCCCGCGAGCCGATCGAGCGTCGGGCGTCGGCCAGCACACCCCGAAGACGATGCCGGAGGCTCACCGGCCTGGCAAGATGGCGCCATCGACCGGCAAGAACCTTTTCCAAAAACCCGGCCAGCCCCCGCATGGTCTGAAATGTCAAGGGGCGGTTGTCATGCAGACAGGGCTGGGCCAGCATGGCGCAGTATTTCTCATCGTCATGGTCGAGCTCGACGATTCTCTCGACCAGACGCTCGAGAGAGCCCGCGTCATAAAAGGACAGAAAACTGTCCGGGTTGAAATCTTCGACCACCCGCGGATTGCCCCAGTAAATGGGAATAGTGCGGGCCATGAAGGCCTGGACGATTTTTTCGGTCGTATAGCCGGGATGCTCCGAATTCTCGAACGCGATATGGAACTTGTACCGCGCGATAAATTCGACGGTATCGGATGAGGCAACCGGTCGACCGAGAGTATTGATCCATTGTCCGGCGCTGGCGACCGGCTTGTAATGGGACAGTCGATCAAAGAAACGTGCCCTTTGCCATGCCCGGGGATTGCTGGAAAGCATGCTGCAGAATCCTTGTTTACCGGCGAGGATCGCGCGCGCGTCGATCCCATCGGGCCTTATCAGATCTTCCATCGGATAAATGTACCCATAACATGGCATCCGGTAATGGCGCGGATGATCGAGGAAATCATGAGAGATACAGTAATCGAAACGGTAAAAATCGGGGCGGACATTCTCCCCGCTCAAAGCGATCTTCTCGCACGTAAAATCGGAATAAAGGTCTTCTTCCCCTTCCCCTTGCAGGGTAAAAAGAAAATCCGGCGATTCATAGTTGCCGAAACGGCACAATTTCGGCAGCTTTGGGATCACCCCTTCACACAACCATCGCTTTTTTCTGTCGATATGAACCTTTTTCATTTTTCCGGCCTTTTCGCCCATCCCTCGATATGAAGGACATAAAGGACGAAAACTCTTCTTTCCAAAGGGATCAGGAAGGGAATGAATCGGCGCGGGGAACACCCTGTCCATCCCCGGCCATCCCGATGCTCGAGCTTACATCACAAGACAATTTTCAAGATATATATCCGTGGAAGGAAGTTTGCTAAGCTCGAAAGATGTGTTAAACCAGTCACCGGGCATGATCACGATCTTGTCGGTTCTGGGATTCAACCACGCCCCCCACCAGGCGAACGTGGAATTGGCGATGATCTGATCGCGACAACTGGACATCAGAACCATATCTTCCCAATCCCCCACCGCTCTGCCGTCGATCATCGTCATCTCCCGGCCCAGCGGGGCCAGCAGCTCGCGCGCTTGCCCGATATCATCGGAAAACACGAAATAGCGCGCCCGCCCCCCCGACACCCGGTCGACCAATCCCATCGCCTTGGCGTAATAATCCCTTCCCTGCAGCGGGGAAAATTCGGTAAAATCCACGAAATCGGTTCTTCGAACATGAACGGCAACCGGATATTCCGAGCGCCGGATTCCGTCGCGATGACGGCGCGAGCGCGCCGACAGAGCCTTCCTTGGTCGGAAAATCTTTCGAATTTCATCCTCGACGGCGGAAAAGTAACGGGGACTCGCGAATTCTCCGACCAACACGATTCCTGGAGCGTTTTGGAAAAAATTCCCGTCCCAATACGTTCCCCACTGATAATAGCTTTTTTTGAAACACCGCCGGAACACGCGATGTTTGGCATAGGCCTTCGAAGGCATATCCCGAACCATGAAGGAGAGAAGCTGGCTCCGGTCGGCCGCGACCCATGTCCATGGAGGGATTTTCCAATTATCGAGCTGAAAGGATACCTTGCTTCCCAGAATTCCCTGTAAGGGAACGCCGTGATGCCGCGCCAGGGAGTATCCAGCCGCGTATTGAAACATCTGGCTGCCCATTCTCCCTGTCAGTCGGGTCGTGACCCGCCCTCGCGTCGATTTCCATTGTCGCGGGAAATTCTTCGCGTCACCAACCCGCTCGAGGATCGCCCGGATCACCGAGGACATCGACCGCCGTCCCCCGGATCGATCCCGGGCGCCAATGTTTTCCACCATTTAACTTCCATAGATTTTCCAGCCTGGGTGAGAGTCAGCACCTGCAACGTAGGAAGTTAGAAGACCAATGGTCTTTGACGCTGCCCTCAGTCAAATAAGCAATGACAGTTCTCCAGCATAACCTGCAACAGGCTTCCCATAGCCAAGTCAAGATTGAGACGGGATAAAATAGTCCGCTGCCACGCTGGCTGTAGAATCGTCCAATTTATCTTGGGCCTGAAGTTGTGACTGAACATGTTCTTTTATGCGTTCATCCCCAGTTCCTTAGGCCGTCCGGTCCGAACATTTGGGTCATAGTTTCGCATTTGGATATCAGAGTCTATGCACCTAAAAGCTTCGGCCGTACACGTGCATGCATGTATGCCATGGTACGGTGCTGCATGCGTTGCATATGCATGGTCGACGCGATCTTGCGCGCGCTAGATACATCAATTTCCGTGATGACATCAACATACAGAACAGTAAACTAATCAGCTACCAGGAATTTCTTTGCAGAACTTATTCGCGAATCAGCCCAAAAGTCCGGACCGGCCGGCCTAAGGTGTTGCATCACACATGGCAGGATGCTCTTGCATCCATGAACGGTGTTAAGCTTTGGAGGAGGTTGAAGGACATTTTACTGCTAAGATGTTCCTGCAACTCATCTTCTCACACAGCTGTAATACTTATTTTACCCTTGATCCAAAATCTGATCTACTGACACAAACAATAATCTGCTTTATTATCTGGCCTAGCCTAGCTATGCGCTGCTCTATCCCAGGAACTTTTGTCCTCTCTTATCTTGTAGCAGGATGTCTTGATATGCATTAGAAATTCAAATTCTGGAAGTTTTTTTCCTTCAGTGTTTGAAGAATATGTACACCCTGTCCTCTAATGTGTACCAGTTAATTAATTTTGGGGATGAGCATGCACTCGCCTTGTCACCATGGCAACAGTGGCATTTCTTCATGATAATATGTTTACAACACATCGGGATACTCGGCTACATATTACCTCAGCCTGCGTTTGATGTGGGGGCAATTCAGTTATCCCTTCAGCATCGTATGGTTTCATGCTATTTTCAAGGTGTATGTGCAGGATTTTGTTTGTGTGCGCGTGTGCCAGTGAACGCACATGAGTGTGTGTGTGTGTGTGTGTGTGTGTGTGTCATAATGAAAAAGAAAGGTGCCAGACGAACAGTGTGTGTGTGTGCATGCGCGCGCGTGTGTGCATGCACTGAACAGCCATATGCCGAAAAGGCTCGCCCCACGATGCTCTGCATTCTGTCTATAGTAGTTATGGATATTCTGCGTCAAAAAATGCACTAATCTAATTCAAATTTTTAATTGCCTCCGCCGTCCGAAACCATCCGTTACCTTTTTACAAACAAGGGGCTGAAAAATCAAGAATCAATCAATCCATTCCTTACTAAAATTGCAGTCTTCTGACTGTGCAGTCGGTGACTCCTATCATCAGTGTACCGAATACTCCTATTCAGAGCATGGATAAGATACAGCAAAAATTGTCAGCAAGTAATGATCTTCAGTGCAGCTAAGTTAAAGGACACGTTTGAGTGTGGTGACAGAAAGTTAAAGCTCTCGACACGACTTCAGCTGCCGGTGATAAAAGCAGTTTAGTGAAGCACAGCAATTTTTCTGATCAAACGAATTACTGATTTATTGGCTTTGACCTGCCTTTCCACTAAGCTCCTATCATTTTGTTAGCGTCTTTCGGAGTTGCTACATTGAGTCTTTCGGAGTTGCTACATTAAGTCTTTCGGACTTGCCACATTATAAGTCCATCCTTTGAACTGCTTGTACCGTGGGGTCACGTGATGGCGATCACTTCATTTTATTCAGTTCTAACGACTTGCACTTGCCTTGCCTCAATTGTCTCTCATTCGAATCTTGTTTCGGACAAGTTGTAACGAATTCACCGACTCCGTGATGGCACTTGCTCTTTGGAGAGCTTTTGTTGTCCTGGCTGCCGCCTTGGCGGCGCTGCCCTACGCGTACTCCCTCAACATAACAGCCACGGGAGATCCGGTGGATGTTTGGGCAGCGGTGGACAACCTGCACAAATGCCATATTATAGACGTTCCGGACATTCCCGCGAGAGCCTTCGCTGACAAAACAGGCCTAATCCACATGGTGGATGGCTCAACAAGCTACCACTGGATGAACGGACCGTCTGCTCTGAACGTCACACGAAACTGCGCCGCCTTGAACGTGACCGGCAACCCAGACCCTTCGATGTTCGCAGGCGACGAGCTTCTGGATTCGACTATTATATCTTATTCGACAATGGCACGGTTATCTCCTTGGTCCACACTGAGTACCCCGGAGGCCGGTTCAATCATTGTAAAATTGGAAAGCCCTACCTCTACTGCTATACTGTGACCATTGGGCTTTTCGTCTCTCATGATTCGGGATACACTTGGCAGCACGCACGCCCACCTCCCAATCACCTGGTCTTTGCAGTTCCTTACAAGTACAACGAATCACAGCTGGCTTACGGTTGGGGGGATCCAAGCAACATTGTACGAAGTCCAAAGGACGGCTTCTACTACGTTGCCATGTGGAACAGAAACCAAGTCGGTCTTCAAGCTCCGGGTATTTGTGTGGCTCGCACATCAAACCTGATGGATCCGACATCATGGCGCGGCTGGGGTGGCAAGGATTTCAATGTGTCCTTTGCTTCGCCATACACCATGACACCAGGGACTGAAACACAACACATCTGTCAAGTAGTGAATCTTCCGGTAGAATGTGCCGCTCTTGGAATGGTGTGGAGTGAATATCTGAAGCAGTTTGTTGTCACTTTGGGCTGTTTTGGGCACATGGCGAGTTCGTTCTACTATGCGGTAAGCGACGACTTGATCAAATGGAGTCAGTATGAGGCATTTTACTCACATAGTGACTTACCGGCGAACGTGTCAAAAATGGTGCGAGGCATCAACTACCCAACATTCATGGATCCGACAGCACCTACTAAACTGAACGATCCTAACTTTTACACAGTAGGACAAGACCCATACCTCTTCTGGGTATCGATTGGTCACAGTCCATATTCAGATGGTCGACACTTGTGGGCTACTCCCATGAATTTCTCAACCTAGCTTGTAAAAAGCCCACAATACATATTCAGCATTCATCCCAACCAAGTCAGTTTGTGGTGACCACATTTTATGGAGTTTGCTCTTGTTCTGACTCCTCTCAACAAGATTTCTTCAACAAGATTTTTCTCAGGGAATTTGTTGCAATTTGTGCAATGTGCTTTCATGCTGAAACTATAAGTTGTACTTTGATGTCAGGCCATGGTTTGTTAAGTTTCAATATTCCTTCAGGGAGGACATTACAGAAACGGCCAAACTCTTGCATAAAGCAGACTATCCCTACCTCACACGTCAACAACTGAAGCTTTCATATAAAATCGGCCAATTACCAACAACTGCATTCAGGTCCTTGTGAAAATCTCTCCAAGCTTGAACAAGCCCCTGGTGACTACACAGTTAGGCAATGATGGGTTTTCAATGATGGGTATTTTAATGATTGGTTTTCATTGATGGGTTTCGATGATGGGTTTTTAATGATGGGTTTTGATTGATGGGTTTCGATTGATGGGTTTTGATTGATGGGTTTTGATTGATGGGTTTTTAATGATGGGCTTTGATTGATGGGTTTTGATTGATGGGTTTTGATTGATTGGTTTTGATTGATGGGTTTTCATTGATGGGTTTTCATGGATGAGTTAACGTTTTCAATGATGGGTTTTCATTGATGGGTTTTTATTGATGGGTTTTCATTGATGGGTTTTTATTGATGGGTTTTCATTGATGGATTTTCATGGATGAATTTTTAATGATGGGTTTTCATGGATAGGTTTTCAATGATTGGTTTTCATGGATGGGTTATCATTGATGGGTTTTCATTGATGGATTTTCATTGATGGGTTTTCATTGATGGGTTATCATTGATGGGTTTTCATTGATGGATTTTCATTGATGGATTTTCATTGATGAGTTTTCAATGATGGGTTTTCATTGATGGGTTGTCAATGATGGGTTTTCATTGATGGGTTTTCAATGATGGGTTTTCATTGATAGGTTGTCAATGATGGGTTTTCATTGATGGGTTGTCAATGATGGGTTTTCATTGATGGGCTTTTAATGATGAGTTTTCAATGACCAGCTTTTCATTGACAGGCCTTCGGTGATGGGCCTTCAGTGACAGGTTTTCAATGACGGGTTTTCCATGAATCTGACACAACTATGGCCCATGTGGCTGTGGAAGAGCATGGGTCAAGATAAAACATCAGCCACATTGTGATGTTTCTATGATTCGTTGGGTCTTTTTCTTGTTGTGTGTGGCCTTTCCTGCGAACTTTTATTAGCTGCCATCCTTTCACACCCTGAGTGGACGAGATCCTTCACAATGTACACATGCCGGCAAGTTACCTTTTGCGGAACACTCCAGCAAGTAAGGTGGCGGGATGAGGCTCAGTGACTGTGCACTAAGGGGACAAATCTTTCAGTGAAGCAGTTTGTCACCTCTCTGGAGAGGTGTGCCGAAGCCCTCAATGACACGATTTTTGGGTAGTATTAGAGAGGAGAGAATCCCTGTCATTGGAAGAAGACCCGCATTGTCCTCCACAGGTACCTTTCAAGGTCCAGGCCTATGATCGACAATGCTTGCTACTTGCCGTCGGTGGGGAAGCAGACTTGCCGGCATGTGCAGATTGCGATGGGCGGCACAAACTCACTGCATGTCCAAAGTTCAAGGAGCGGAATGTCAAAGGACAAATGGTTGGTAATGGAACGCTAACTGTGCCTGAACTTCCTGAGGCGAGCAAACTATCCAGCATCATCTAAAAGCATCACCACAGACTCCTTCACGCGGTGTGATGGACATCGCCACAGACTTCTTCACGCGGCGTGGTGGACATCACCACAGACTTCTTCACACGGTGTGGTGGACATCACCACAGACTTCTTCACACGGTGTGGTGGACATCCCCACAGACTTCTTCACGCGGTGTGGTGGACATCACCACAGACTTCTTCACACGGTGTGGTGGAGATCACCACAGACTTCATCACGCGGTGTGGTGGAGATCACCACAGACTTCTTCACGCGGTGTGGTGGACATCACCGTAGACTTCTTCATGCAGTTTGGTGAATATCACTACAGACCTCTTAACGTGGGGGGATGGACGTAATCATAAACTTCTTCACGCGGTGTGGTGGACATCACCGAAGACTTCTTAACGCGGTGAAGTGGACACCACCTCTGTTCTGAACACTTCGTGGTAGTTAACTTCATATCCTTATGGCATCTGTAACCATAGTGATCGCCATTTGCTTTTGCTTTATATCTCTCGCGCCTTGTATGTGTGGCTTGCTGGTTTTCCTGTCATCTTCATCCCCTTTCCTTCTCAACCTGAATCTGTCGTTCTGACTCTGATGAGTGAGGGAAGTGGGCCCAGGTTCCCTGGATACCTATTTCCCCGACTCCACTCTGGGCAGAGTGGAGGATTGCCAGGAATCACCAGCTAGCCATTCTGCTGAGGGCACAAACTGTCCGGTTCACATGGTCCTTTGAGCTGGATGGCGACTTTGGATCCTGGGATAGCCACCCGGTCGGGAAGACACTCAAAATCCCCTCAGAGGTATTCGCCAAGCAAGGGTTATCGTGGGAACGTTTCCAGAGCCGAAGCGGAGTGGGAGCTAGGTTCGATGCAATTTCTACAGGACTGTCGAGGGCAAACTTGTTGGCGTCCACCCAGAGTGAAACAAAGACTACAGTTCTCAACCAACCTTTCTATTCACCAGCACCACGAAACCGTTTCTTTGGCTGCAACGTTCGACCAGGATTTCCCTGGTCTCCGTCAGGCTTCAACTAAAGGAACGCAAAGAGAGGCACTTTGTATATAACAGCAAAACGAAGGAGAGTTGCTAAGGCACTAAATAGAAAGGCGCTAAAATCGGCTAGACAACGAGAAGAACATGAATGGCACTAAAGTAGATAAAGAGAGGCGCTAAATGCTAGAAATAACTTGGAAACCAGAATTGCGCTACTTGTGTGACAAGCCCAGCCATAATGGACAGAGAGCGACGGTTTGCGCCAAGGCGAGTGAAGGAAGCATTATGGATCGGTGAAAGCAAGAACCTGATGAAC
>JAOWAR010176739.1:0-16329 GCA_028571005.1 Clathrina lutea | reverse complement strand
CAGACCCAAAGACACAGCACTTCGGCTGAAGCATACCCTTGCAGAACACAGGAATCCGAATAGACTCACCTTTCGACAAGGGCAGCTTTCTTCCCAGAGTCGGGCGCTCCCCGCGCCATAAGGAAGAGGTTAAGGTTAACGACCTTCCATGATGAAATCTTTTTGCGCCGCAAAACTTTCCCTAGCATATCCGCCTGAGCCTTCATCAGCTCAGACGGGGTCACTTGACTCGCCATCGCCAGCAACGAACGCTCAGAGGAGAGTGAGAGGAAGGACAGTGACGACGCGGCATTACGGTCACGCACATCTCCTTCCCGCAAATCGAAAACCACTTTCCACCCAGAAGATTCTGAGCCAGCCTTCGCGCCATTTTGTTGCGTATCTAACACCGATCTGTGACGTCTGCGGAACGCGCCCATTCATTGCAAAATTGTTTACAACACTGTCACTGCCATATTCTATTTGTCCAAGACACTGACATGCTGCGAAAGATGGAAGCTATTTGAGTCCACAAGGAGATGTGTCTTCGTGGCTAAAAATAAATAAAATAATATTGGGCTGAGTAGAAGAAACCCAGTTGTTTATCATTCCCGCTTGCCGGGCCTGCCCAGGAATAATTTTGCCAACAATAGTTTTGTTTGCCACAAAAGTGACCCCTTCGCGCATTTGCAATGCATTTGCTATGCGTAGTGCATTTTGGCATGCCTACAGTATGTCATAACTCAACTTCATGGCTCATGGGACACCTGGGGAACAAAGACTTTTCCTGGGTCGAGGCGAGGACTACCATGGACGAACAACTGCAGCTTACGTCTGTCAGAGTGATGCATGCCTTCAATGAGGGCACTGACAACAAAAGGCAATGCCTGGATAAACTGCAGACAAGCTCTTCCCTTAGTGCCAGTCTGACCTCTTCTGGTCCACCGACGCACAAACAGCAGGTGATTGAAGCAGTGAAGCAACAACACCTGAGACATCAATCACTGACCACAGGAAGATGGTCCCCTCAATCTTGTGTTTCCAACCTCGCCGCGCACAACTTTAGCTCGGAGTCTTTCGCAGACGGAGCAGAACAGCAAGACCTGACCAAGAGACTGAGTGAAAGTTTGCCACTCCCCCAGTGTCCTGCCACTCATCGTTAGACTCTACCTTCAAACTGACAACATTCGATAACGAATGCGAAAGTCCTCTTGTTCAGAAAGTAGCATTTTGCTTAGCATGATTGCCATCCCATGTGCACAACACAATTTTTAAGGGGACTTACCCTGTACGTAGGGATACATGTCACCCATAAAATAAAATTAAAGTCCGCCCGCCCGCCTGAAGTTTTTTGAAATTTCCTGATAAACAAGTAATTTATGCTTCTTGGCCTCGTGTTATTTTTGCTTTGTGTTGGCTTTTTGGTGTTTGGTGTTGTGGTCTGTACATCTGACAGTACAGTACCTGTTCGTTCTGCATGCTACAGTTGAAGAGCGCATGAGACAAAAACGGTCTGCTTAATGACTGTGAACCTCAGAGTTGATCAGATTTCAGGAAGAGAAAGCCAACCGGCCAACCAACCAACCAGCCAACCGACCATTGCCAACATCAATCATGCTAGTTTGCTGGATCTAGTGTACATATAAAATTGCATACTTGTGGCCAAGCTTCTTATCACAGATCATTTTTTTGAGCTGTGACAACAATCTTGACCATGAGAATGCACCTTTGTATGTATGCTGAATCAAGCAAACCAGTCTTGGTGTTTTTGGTCGATGCCAAGACTGTGATAATTGTTTAAAATCAAATAATGAAGTAGGAGAGTAGTTACTAAAATGCTTTTTGTCGCCGCTAGTTTATGACTTGAAACTAGCACCATGGCTATGGCTGTTGGAAAAGCTGTACATCATCTTGATTGGACACACTAATCATTCAATATTATTTGATTGGAGTTGCTGAAGACTGGCAGAGGGAGAACTGTTTTGCCTGAAGATGGCACAACTAAGCTGTGAGTTTCTTATCCACCCAGACCTCCATTCTTGTCATCTCTGGCAGTCCTATTTGATTCCTTTAGTGCAACAATCACCAGGTGAGCTGTGTGCAGGGAGCCATGCAAGGTGTTGAACTTCAGCTGCACCCGATCTCTTTCGTACAGCACATTCCCCAGTGCGGGCTGGGAATGCTCTGTAGGTATGCCCAGAAATCCGATTGAACTTTGCGTCAGAGAGAAGAAAACAGGACGCCCAGGAGAAGCTATGTAAGTACTAGAGTACACGAAAGTTTTCAGAACCTAACTTACGGGAAGCTTCTTTTACTAAGCCTGCACTGAACCCTTATGTGCAGGAAGGTGGAATGCAGGCTAAGGAGCATGCCGAGTAGGCCTGTTGGATTTTTGGATAACCCTCCCTGACCTTGAAGGGGACCAATAGGTACATAGTTTGTTTGTAAACGAGGACCATGTCACCAAGGCCAAGTGGATGAAACATCGAGAAGTCTCATGAGACTAGCTCAATGGAAAAAGAAAATACGCATGAGAAGAATTGGGTGACATAGTACTGAAAAGATCTATTGTACAAAATACAGCAATATACAACACTAGCTAAAGTACCCGTGAATTTGCATGGGCTTGGTGTGGAAGCTGCGCAGGTCAGATTACACCATGACACCCTCTTGTTCTACTGACCAGACTTTTGGTCGTTGCAATTGCGAACTCTCCCTCAAACTCAACTTCAGAACGGTAGGCTCTTCACTAGCACTTTACATACAAGGTCACTCCAGTGGTGTGAACCCTTGCATATCTGGCGTCGGTGGCTAGCTGCAGCCTCACTCATGTCCAAAATTAAAGTGAGGAGCCGTGCTTAAAAGAAAATGATTCCAGCCCGTTGATTGACGGGCCCAAATTATTAAGATAAAGGAGAGTCAACATAATGCCCAAAACATAAGAAGGAAGCCACAGATGGGCACGCACTTAACTGGCCGAAAAAATACCAGGAGAACAAGGGTTGATTGCAAACCATTGCCCCATCTTGATGTTTATCCCATACAGACATACAGATGCTATCTCCTCTATGGATGAGGGAAATACCTGTATCTTTCATAGGGTGAAGTTGTCATTCCCTTCAACTAAGAGCAATGGTGCTCTGTCTATCTGTCTCTATGCCTATCTGTATCTTTCTCTCTGGCTCTCTGTCTCTCTCTCCCTCTCTCTCTCTGTCTCTCTCTGTCTCTGTCTCTCTCTCTCTCTCTCTCTCTCTCTCTCTCTCTCTTTCTCTCTTTTTCTCTCTCCCTCTTTCTGGGCTGTATGCCTTTGATGTTCGACGCTCTTTTATAGACAAATGCAGAGAAAGTTTTTCCAACATTTTTTTCTCTTTTCACATTCCCGATTTGCACAGTCCGGATTCAAACCTGCGACAAGCCCAGGCACTTAGCCGAACAGAAATGTCAATTGCTCAGACCCATCAAGCGAATTAAAAGAGTCAGTTTCATGATGAGCCTTGGTACTCTCTCCATACGACACATGTACAGCTGAACGTCAGAACTGTGATGAACTATGACATGCATTCACTTGCCACAGTCTCAGCGCCTTGTCAAACGAAAATCCTGATGTCAAATGCTCAGACCAATCCAACGGCTTGAATGAAGTTGGTTTCATGCTGAGGTTTGGTTTGGTCTTTCCACATCACAGGGTCTGTGCTCAACGGGAATGTGAAAAGAAAAAATGCTTGGACAGTTCAATTTCATTCTCGATAATTTAGCTTTACTTACAGAAAGTTGTTGAGTACAGAAAGCAATTGTAAAACACACGTCATCATGCAGAAGAACTTGTAGGAAAACCGGTGCCGGGTTCAAATTTCCACAGAAGTTAAAAATTCACTGTGCTGGACCTGTCACTAACTATAATGCCTGCTGCATTTTGTCGTTTGGCAAATACATGTCGCAATTCTCTTGTGCCATGTCTGATGAAGGTGCCACATGTACACGGGTTCCTCTGCTGCTTTCAGGGACAATGTAGTTGCACTGAACTTCTACTTTGATGACTTGGTCTGCACCAACTTTTACCAGGAGCCAGTGCTCAACTTTGCCAGCTTGTTCGGTAAGTTGTGGTTTAACCCGTGCATCCACAGCTGCGTGGACCGAACAGACCAGACACCGATTGATGCTCCTAAGCTTGTTCTGGCTTAGACTGTCGCAATTTAAAGGGGAAATATCACAAAATTCGAGTTTCTTGGGCTACCTTTTTTCAGTGGGAAAAATAATGGTGGCCAGTAGTGCGTCGAGGTGTGCGCATTGCCTGGGCAGGCCTGACGCAAGCCAACATGCATTCAAAGTGCCTTTGATTTGAGCTGGCAGGCGGCTTAGAACAATGGGGAAAGCGGGCTGACCAAACCGCTCCGGCGGGTGTTTCCTGGCCGGGATGGTGAGTGTTAGAGTTTGAATGAATAATGTGACTCTGCCCCTGTAAATGGGCAACCTTTCGACAACTTGTATCCTGCCACTGGTTGACTCCTGCCAGGATAGCAAGTTGTGTGACGCTGAAATAGGATGTATTGTTGAGATTATCCAAAACAGTTACAGTGCCTGGCTTTCCACTCACCACCGTAAATTTGAAGCCTCGGTGTCTGCCGGGAGTGATCTGATTTTAAATGAAATGGGGAAGATTTAGTTTACATAGGGTCTAGCTGCAGTGAACTGAGTTATTGTCCGTCCACTTTCCATAGGCAACATAGGCGGAGCTCTTGGACTCTTCGTGGGAGCAAGCATGCTTACGCTCATCGAGCTGCTGCAGTATATCCTAAGATTCTTGTGTGCAAGGCTCGCAAGCTTGTCGCGGTTGAAAAACACCTACTTTTAGTTTATTATCATCTTTTTGGTCTGAGCTGCTGTGTGGCATTTGAGCTTTTCTGTTCACTCGGAGTTTAGGCCACATGCAGACACTTATCACCCGTGATGTATGTGCTGCTGATGTAAGGGAGCATTGTCATCTTCCAGGACAGGCTTTTTGGACATTAAAACCTCCAACTAGCTGAAGTCAAGTCATGAGTTCAACTGTCGATCACATGCGACCCAATGAGGTCAATTTGACACGGCTTTCTCTCAATAGACACGGACAGGGGGAAGGGCGAGTATTTGTTTTATCTTTTGGGCTGTTAGTCACCGAATGTTGCACAGCTGTGCGACCTTGCACCAGACTTGGGGTTCAATATAATGTGCAGTATAATCATGATGCCGGCAATATTATGTGCAGGATATTGTATCCATAGTAATGCATGTGTGCCGTAGGCCTTGACCAAATGTGCTGGTATGTTTTGTAGCATGTTTGGAGGCAAAAAGCAAATTTCTTCGAAGGGTGAAGAAGTAAAAAAATACTAATATTGGAAATCAAGCATTTTGTCACTCGAAAAACAAATATAATTCAAGGCTGGTGCTCGAGGTGGATAGCCATGCCACCCTACCAAACACACCAAAATAGGTATTCACATGTGTGTGCACTAATTGCTCCGGCAGCTATGGCTTGTGTAACTTTGCTGACCAATGTACAGGTCAACCTCCGTTAACACATAAGGCTTGAGGACCGATTTTTTTTTTGTTGTGCTAACCGGTTTTATGTGTTATTGGAGTTTATATGTTATTAGGTGTCCGTCATTTTTTACCCAAATTTATGTGTTATCCGGATCTGTGATGAAATTGCATACATGTGCATGTAGATTTACACAATACGTGCGCAACCACGAACGCACGAAGTACCGGTTCCGCGTCCTCGTACCGAGACAAATGTCACAGATGAAAAATACGTAGATCTGCACAGAGTTTCAGTCCCTTTGCGTCAACAGGCCTATCACTGATGCCTAGTTCCACCTCATTCATTTTTCTCGTCTTGCATTTGTGCCATTCATTACGTGATATCAGCCCAAAATTTACACCTTGGACCAATACTTTGTACGTGTTATCAGGAGTTTATGTGCTAACCGGATGGTAAGGTTTATGTGTCATCCGTTCATTGCCATGTACATTTGAAATGGGCGTTGATCGGGACATTTAGAAAGTTACGTGTAAATTAAATTTTACGTGTTAATGGAGGTAGACTGTAGTACGTTTTGCTCTCTGTGTCAATGAGGTTAGGTGGGAAGAACGTCATGTGATTTTCAAAACAAATGGCGCAATGCAGCATAATAATTCTCTGTCGGATTTTGAGCATAATTTTTGAATATGAAACTTTATCAAGAGACACAAATTGTGGACTGATACAATGTTGAAGGGTAAGGAAAAACGTTTCGCTGACAACAGCATTCTCAGTTTCTTTTGCCACTTGTTTTCATTTGAGGGAGTTGACATTCGTAGCAAAGGTTAAGGAAAAATTTAGCACTGCCGATAGCATGTGCCAAAGAAACGAGCATGTTTGGTCAAAGCCTAATGTGCAGTCTGTGCAATGCAAGTTGGCTCTTTCGCAGTATGCCATGTGATTTTCGCCTCATGACCAACAGTATTTGCTATAATCAAATTGCACATCATCGCAATAATGCAACACAAAAATATTAATAGCATTCACTTTTAACGGTCGCTTCGTTGATATTAATTTACCCCATGGGGACATTTGCAACTTCTCAACGTTATTTTGGCAGGAGAGAAAGACATAACGGAAGTAGTAATTCAATATCCAACAAGGATAAAATGATGCCTTAGGCCATCTGCTCCGGGCCGGACTTTTGGGCCACAGATTCACATTTGAATATCAGCCGTGCACATGCATGCATGTAGGCCATAGTGTTGCATGTGTTGCATATGCATGGCCGACGCGATCTTGCACCACACTAGATACATCAATTTGTGTGAAAACATCAACATTTCGAACAGAAAACCAATCAGCTGCCAGAAATTTGTTTGCAGAACTTATTCGTGAATTGGCCCAAAAGTCCGGACCAGGCGGCCTAAGGAAAATTAAACTTCAGGAACATACGAGTGCAATGCCAATGATAAACATAATTTTCTGAAATAGTCTATCTTTCTCTTTTTGTTTCTTCTCTTTTTTCTTTCACTATCTTCACATTCGAAGGAATATGTTGTTCAAATTCATTTGGCTTGAGACTGGTGTAAAACTAGAGGAATATCATCCTTAAGAGATGTTGACAATAGCACTCTGTATCTTAGAGGGAAATCCTTGATTTTAAACACTGTACAGCAAAGGAAACGCAACAGGAGATTAATTAAAGGTTCCAGTCTGGCAGAGAAAGCATGCAGCCAAGGTCATTCGTCTAAGAATGAAAGATGATTTGCTTGTCATGGCCAGCCTCCGCTACAAGGTGTGCCAGACGGGCCTTGTCTATGTCATTGGCATGAAGATAAACTTTCTGAGGGCCTAGTGAGGACTGCAGAACCAAGGAAAGCTGAGGCAAGCTTGCGCTCGTGAGGCCACAGTCGTACAGCCGCAGGTCATAGATTTGATGGGCTTCAATTAAGCCTGGTACTAGGCTTGCAAAGCCATTGTCTCCGATGGAGTTGCTGGCAATGATCAGGGTGTCGAGTTTCCGAAGGCTCCTAAGAAGCTGGCAAAGGGATTGCATACTGCCCGAAGTTAAACCACATGACTCCAGGCGAAGTTCATGGAAATCTGTGCTGGCCACGGCCGAGAGTATCGCTGACATGGCCTCATCTTCTAGGTTATTGTATGAGAGATTGAGATACTGGAGCTTTGGGAGACATTGTGAGACAGACACAAGCGCTGTGGACGAATCACAAGATAGGCCATTTCCCATTAAATTGAGGTGTGTGACCTTCTCACACAACCTCAATGGGTTCTTCAAATAGCTAAAACACAGATCTCCTACACCGCACATGCACAAGTCAATTTTCTCCAAGTCTGTGGAGAAATGAAGAAGAACTTCTGCCACTGCCAGGCAGTCCATGACTCCGAGTGGAATGCAGAAGACTTGCAGACATAGAGATGGCGCAACAACGGGCTTGATTGTGTTCAAGACTTCATGAGGGCCAAGTTGAATGCAAGCCTCCTTGTAGCACAGCAAGAGAAGTCGAAGGTAGCGCCCTCTGTCAGGAGTTTTGGTCTTAACACGTTTGGCAATTGCTTTCAAAAGTGTTTGAGCGAGAAAGCCATCTAGCAGTCCAGCTAGAAATACCCAAAACATTACCGTGTTACCATCTAGTCCGATTTTGTCCACCAGTTTCACCAGGTATGATGCAAAGTCCTTCTTCTCTCGCCACCTGAGAAAAGAAAAGTCGGACTTAAGCAGACATTGTTCACCGACGTGCATTGCAGCAAGGAACTCCTGGAATGACAAGTGCTGGAAGGTATGAAGAGACCCTCCAGGCTGACAAGGGACAAGGAGTCCAAGCTCCAGGAAGCTTCTGTTAACCTCTGTTGTGCTGAAGATAATTTGCTTTTTCTCCAGGGCACTGAAGGCAAGCTGGCAGCACTCTCGCAGCAGCATCAGCATGGGCTGAGGAATTTCCTCAGACATCTCAGCCCTCGTCAGTGAGGGACTACCGGGGATGTGAGATCGCTCAAGGTAGGCGAGAACCATTCTCTTGTAAATCTCTGACACGCCACTTGGAAGAGAGCCTTGCTGGGATGTGTTTGCCACATGACAAATCAGTGCTGCCAGAAGGGGCACGTGAGCTAATGCTTTAAGGTCGGGTCGCTGCTGAAGCTGATTAAGAACCTGGTTGCCTCTCAACGGGTTGGATCTGAAGAAGGTCATGGTGTAAGCCTCTACATCAGCATCTGTAAAGCCAATTACCAGCAGTGTCCGATGAACGCGATCAGATGTTGAGAAGATGGTTGCTGTTTGACAAGGCCTGCTGCTGACTAGCACAGAGAGGCCTGAAAGACATGGGACACCTCCTTGCAGGACTTGCCAAAGCAATGACTTGTCATCAGGTTTGCCTTCATCTAAGCCGTCTGCAATGAGAAGAACTCGGTGTGATTCCCTGGAGAGGAATTCAACAACTTCTGCTTGTTCCTTCTGATTCAAGCTCCAAGCAGTTGCAAGTTGGAAGACATCCTCTACTGTTGATGCCTTCCACAGCATAGCATCACATAAAGCCAATCGAAAGCAGAGAACAAACTGGTCACTGTACAGCCTTCCACTTGCCCAACAGTTTGGTATTTGGCGAAATATTAAGACAGACTTCCCTACTCCTGCTGCTCCAACCACAAGCTGTCTGTGTATTCTGCTCTGTCCTGCGTTGTTCTTTGGCAAAATATCTGAAAGTTGTAAATTCTCCTTGACAATTTCCTTTGCGTAGGTATATCGATACAGCTCTTCCATTTCACTGATAATGCCTTGTTTGCTTAAATCATCAATATGCATCTGAGGTAGGACAACGACGTTTGACTTAAGCTCGCTCATCGGGATCGGATTGGTGAAAGACAAATTCAACAGGCTGACTTTGTCATCAGTCAAGTAATAGGTGCACATTCTCCGATGAAGCTCTCTGACTGCTTCCCCACAAGAATTGTGAACGTTGCTGACACCAGCGAGAGTGAGACCCATCAAGTCTGCAATGTCCAGGGAGGCATATAAATCCAAAAAAAATATTTGCCTACTGAGGTGAGCATACTTAAAGTCCACTCCAGCGGGTTAGTGGAAAACCCCAAATTTTCATCCCCAAAAAGGAACTGTTGTACGCCCACATTTCTTGTTTAATTGAAAGAGCTGTAGACAATGGAGAATTTTTTGGCAATGCTATCAATCTTGGGCACAGGCAGCATGCAGTTGCTTCTGTGCCTGGGAGTGCACCGCCTTTTTCATTTTGTGCGATAGCATGTGTTGTTCAAAATGTCTATAGTGGCGTTACAACTTTCTAAAAACCATATTGGTGGGGGGAATTTTCTTTGAATGTTCATGTGCCCACATTGTATGCCACACTGATTTGCTTCTGCCTCAGAAGTTTCGCTGGACTTCAAAAAACGTTCCTGCCTTGCTTAGCCTAGGTGACTTGATGCACTTTAGTTACCCACAGTTTCAAAACGTGCCCTTTCGTCCATGACCACATTGCAATGAATGTCATGCTGTGTCCTGATGAAACTCAGTGAAGTCGTTTCCCCCAAATGCGTTTCTGCCTTGCCCAGTTTCAGGGGTTTGCTGCACCTGTTTAGTCACCCATGCCACAATTTCAAAATGTGCCCTTTCCGTGGCCACACTACATTGATGGTCATCCTGCGTCCTGATGAAGCTCAGTGGAGTCATTTCCCCAGCAGTTACGGATTGAAGGTCAGTCCAGCTTTAGAAAGGGTCAGTCATGGTATTTCAAAGGGATGGAGACAAAGATAAGAAAGCTGCATGATTACTGGCATGATGCAAGAAGACTTAAGCAGGCCTTGCCCGTAATTTATTCAAATTGGTGGCCACTTTCTCGTCTGAATTATTTTCTTTTCTGCGCACGACAACAGAGATCCGGGGCCCAAGTTCGAGCATACAGATGACAGTGCCGACCAGACGCAGCATGCATAAATCCCCACCAAATCTTTGCCATGCATTGAAGCTCAATAGTAGACAAAATTGGGGAAAGAAAATATCACTCTGAACAGGAGAAGAGCAAGAAAGAAAGGGCATAGAGCAAGTTCAAACCAGTGAGATCAATGACCAGCATATATAGAAGTTGCATGGTCTAAATAAACCACTCTGCCACTTGCAAACCCTCACGCCCCTGCACCTTTCATTCCCTTCTCCAGCGCAAGAACACTCAAGTTCTTATGAATGCTCACAAATGAATGAACATTCAGCTGTTCACAGCTTGGGTGGTCTCTGAGCTAAAGCCGCACTGCATCGATAGTATGAGGTACTGTTGCGTGTACATGTCAGAGTGCTGGAATAGCATGAAGCTAACAGCATAGGCTACGCCAAATATTGACAAGCAAGCGCTACAAAACACAGGCAAACTCAAGTTGATCTTTTGACGAAATTTTTGTTTCTAGCCCTCCCATTTATCCCCTACCCTTTGGTGTCCTTCGCATAATGCCTTCCAAAATATCCTTTTCCAGATCTGAAATTCTGGTTACTTGGGTTTCTTGTCCGTACCAATGCTGCTCACACAGAGTCTCTGTCCTCATCAAAAGGTTGCCCCTTAACAGCGAGTCCACAACCTATTGCATGCGTGCCATTTTCCATGAATCTTATCCTGCCCAACACAATCAAATACCCCTGGCGAACAACTGGAAATCAAATTATTGTGGATATTTGGACAGTATACGCACAGACATTTTTTTTTTTTTTATCATACTCACATAGAGTAACTACCAACAAATGCAAACACAAAGTTATATCACGTTTGTGCTGCTTCACAAAGCTGGCAGGCAATAAAATTTTCACCTTATGAGCTAAAGTATTAATATGTCCTTTGGGGGGGTCTTTGTGTGTGTATGTGTGTGTCAATCATTGATGCAAAAAAAATTAATGTAGTTGACCCAGAGGGAAAGTTGAAATGCAACTCCGTTTCCAGTGAGCAAAATAAAAGTTGCGTGCGCGTCATAATTGATGTAACAGTTAGACCAGACTGAAGCTTGTGTGGGAGAGAGGGGGAAGCATTTGTCACCCGCAATAAGCTCTCTGGTGGCGTAGGTCTGCGGGATGGTGATGAGCTTGGGTGAGGGTCCAGTGCCTTTATATTTTGGCATCACTGTCAGGGGCTAGATGGTCGTGGATGCTGGCTATTAGTCCAGGTGTTTTATAGGATTCTCTACAATCTGTAATTCCTGATAAAGTTCACTTTTAGTCCTTTCACACATCAGGGGAGTGGGGATTCCCCTTGATTAATGTGGATCTTGCTTTCTCTTATTATATTCCAACTTTATCTACCCTTATACATCCTTTAATTCTTCTCTGCCCTCTGCTGTACAGGTTCTTCATGGGATATCAGTTATCGTTTATCATAAAGACAGTACTTTATAATGAAGATGGCCATTGCTGCTCTTGCTTCATTACACAAGTCGTATTTCACATTTGCAGCCGCCTCAGTCATGACATGCACATGCACACGCATGCACGCACAAATTAGATATACATTAACCTGAGCCCGGGGCGCAGCCAAGTGGCATTTATCCAAGGACCTTTCATGCAGACGGATAAAGTTGAGCGCAAAGGATTTAATGGATTCTTAGCATGTTTATGCAGGACATTATCAATGCATGTCACATTTATTTCTATTGATATCAAAACATGATGTAATTGCCAATAACACCCGATAACACCCTGCCAGGCGATAGATTTCTACTATAACTATTTTCTTTCCTTCCTGTGTGAAAAGTGAATTAGTTCTTTCAGAAATCCTAACTATGTTATAATGGGCGATAATGCCTTAGCCTCGGTGTGTAACTCATGCATATCAAACGGGAACAAATTCTAAACGAAAAGCACCTATTTATTGAGCCAGGTGTTATCTTTTTATTGACTCAAATGGCTTTGACGGGCGATGATACTGAACTGAGCTCACTTCTACACGTATATGGTCAAATGGGAATGGTAATTTTGATTTGATATACATGTAAGTTATCGAAAATGCTGGATCAGAGCGGCAGTGAGTAGGGTTTCCCAGATCTCGGGTGCTGGAGCTCAGACAGGAGAAAATTCTCAGTTTCATTCAAATAGAATCTCAAGTGAGTGGTGACCTGCAGCGGCAGTTGCTGCTGTAGCAATTCTAGCAAGCTCTACCGTAGCGTGAGCAAGCACGTTCATATTGGGCCGGGTGGCTGTGTTATAACAAGATCGGCATTAAACCTCTCTGTCCGTGTCTCTCATGTAGCGGCCCGGAGTTGATGCTCAACTTTTTACGATGCTGACCATGGTGAGGCGCTATAGCCTGGCAGTCACTATGCGTGCTTAAATATTGTTTGTACTGACTGCTTTTCTTCTCCAAACTAGCGCGCGCGCTCTGGAAGGGTTAAGCTGTCGACAAATTATTTAAACCGGCCGTGAAAAAATCCTACAACAGTACTGTAAATATCAGCAATGTACATTCGGTCGCTTTTTTCTTTGTCGCAGCGACATCCGCAGGGAGAGGTCATTGCCAGCGAAGATTGAAAACGGAAAGGCACGCATGATTACTGATACTTACCACCACTTAGGCCAATCTCGTCCAACTTGAAATCCCGAGAAAGATCATGGTGTCGTTCCAGTAGTAATCGGATGAAAAGCTCCTTCGAAGCCCAAGGCTTCGCGTCGATGATAGTCAAGAGCCGGGCGTTCACCCTTTTAGTAGAGAAGACACCACCGTCAATCAT
Source organism: Clathrina lutea (assembly GCA_028571005.1). Taxonomy (NCBI): domain Eukaryota; kingdom Metazoa; phylum Porifera; class Calcarea; order Clathrinida; family Clathrinidae; genus Clathrina; species Clathrina lutea. Next base: position 3,119 of record JAOWAR010176739.1, on the reverse strand, counting down.
TTCGCTCAATTCTTCCACTTCATCAAGGCTGAGTAAGTCCATGTCAACAAGTTGCGGGATCCAGTGGACCGCTGGGAAACGACGGACAACCTTGTCGTAGGATAGATGGTTCGATCTCAAAGCTTCTTTTATATCCATTCTGCCTAAGCAATCAAATATCATTGACTTCAGATCAATCCCCTCGATCAAAGAAGAGAACTGTGAACCGCTGATTGAGCAACATCGCTTACTTGGAAGACCAAATATTCTCCAACACAGCTCTTCCGATCTTAGGTCGGTCCTTCTAATTCGACAGGTTTGGAACGAGGACTGAGAAGGGAGAAACTGAATCCCTCCATTTCACCATTCGAAGGAGATCCGAGTCGGTTGAGCATGCATGAACATTGCACGGAAAAGACCAAACTTGGAGGAAAGGTCGAGCTTTCTAAACATGCTTCCAGGCTTTGCAAAGCCGCAGTGTATAAACGATAAGCGGAAACAAGCAATGATGAAGCTATAATTGCAACTCGCGCTGCAGCTGGCAACCGCCAAAATTGTTGCCAGTTGAGTGGCAACACTATTGAACAGTTGCACATTCAAATTCAAGGCCGTGCGTTTACGGACTGAACAACACGTTGCGCTCTCCCTCAATGAGTTGGGGCAATTGAGCTCGGACAAATTTCCTGGCAAAGCGCTTTATACTCGCTGCACGCCTCGCCAGGGATGAAATGGAGAGAAATTTCACATTCGTGACCTTGCCGAGTGCGGTGATGCCGATGCAACACCTTTGCGGCGACCTGCCTTCGTGGGTCAAGACGTTGTTCGGTCTGAACCTATTCTATTGATTCAACTTGTTTAAAATCACAACCGCTATATTGTGTACCCCCATCCCACTTCTCTTCTCTTTTCTTCGTCTTCTTCAACCCTGTTCATTCTTCCTCCCGTTTTTCTTCTTTTCCCGATTCTTTTTATATTTTTTTTCGCCTAGCTATGTCCTCTTGCCAATAATAGACAACTTGCATACTAATCAGACCATGCCCAAAACGAGCCATCGTGATCGTGTACAACTTCATACATGTAGTGGTGGTTGCCAAAGCATGGCGAATGAAGAGGAATCGTGTGGTCCGTCGGAATCTTGGTCTGTTCCACACTTGAATGATGGCTGGTTGAACTGGTCGAGGGGACGAAGTTTTACAGCGAGAATCAGAAGCTGCGCGGGTGAGGCGCAGGTCGAAGACACAGCGTGCGTCGTCGGCGAAGGAGAGTGACCCGTCGACGTCGAAGTCGACAGCGAAAATTGGGCTAGCGCGGCAGCAATCCAGGAAGTTTTCCCATGGTAGCCTCGTCCACACTTTTTGGTCATATTATAAAAACGGGGAAAGGAAGCGGCGACAGTTGCGCCAGGAAGTAATCGTGATGCGGAAGCCTTTTCACTGAGGTTACGACTTCTACTTCTGGGGCTATGCGCCCAGGCCAGGACGGTGATTTTTTTGCCAAATCCAAGTGCTGGGCATCCCGCAAAAGAACTCGAACAAGTACAGAAGGTGTTGTTGAGAGAGCATTGACTTCGCAGCCAAGAAGATCTCAAACAAAATATCCTACTCAGGTGCCGGTAATACCAACAATTGTCATGGGTGCTAACTTGGATTGAATTATGATACCACAACAAGCCCAACCCTCGGCACTATGGAATTAATTACACTGAGGCTCACATCAAACACACCACTGTAAGTGTACAATTAATTATTCTTTGATCTGATTGAAACGTCAAACATCAAATGAAAACTGGAATGCCGATGATGATAACATACGGTTTGATTGTCTAGCAGGAGGTACCCCTAAATAACCTATATGTGAAAAAGTGTAGCGATAAAGCAAACGAAAATCACTTAATAAGCTTCAAGAGCATAGTCAGAGTCAGGCCGTGCCTGATAAAGAAGAAAATGAAGAGATAAACTAGGAAAAACAAAACAGGAAAGCTGACAAGGTCACAAAGCCTGCAGGGGAATGTTCAAGGTGAAACAAACCGAGTGAGATGAGCTAAATGAGAGCATCAAAGACAATAACCGTCCGACGGCACACATATTCAGCATTCCTTATATGATCATCTCTACAGCTGTGGGCTGTTGACCTGGGCAAAGCAAAAAAACAAAAAGAGACTGTGAAGCGGGTGGGATTTTCACAAAAAGAGTTTATTCAGACACGACAGGGGTGAGTTTATCAATTTTTTCTGCCTACAAACTTCACTGTTTTATTTCTGATGGGCAGCCAGAAATACACCCTCATTTTGTAGCAGTTCACAGTCGTCCTATATTTAAAGGTTAATGAGCAAAAAACGTGAACAAAAATGAAGCGCCCCTCCACAAGTGCAGTTTTCATATGGAAGTTCAAGCACGTGTGTTCCAAGAAAAGGGGAAGGGTTCCGTCACTAGAGCCAAGACGTTCTCACCTTCGACTTCTAGCCCATGGATCTATGATAACTGCTATAAACTCTTTCCGGGGTACAAATTCCAAGTTATCCACAAGCATGTAGCCCTACCATTCCTGAAGATGAAGACTGGCCAAGTCTACACAACTTCACACTGGCAAGAGATAAACTAGGAGGATCCCCACCTTATACTCAAAGTGTTTTCAGTTGGAGACACATATCTGCATTGGTGTTTGATAACCAAACTAGAAGGATTACCCACCTTATACTCAAAAGGTTTTCAGTTGCAGATATGTGTTTGCACTGGTGTTTCACAGGGTCAAGACCAGTTCTATGGATAAAGGACAGTATTAATGTGCTTGCTTAGTAAAACTAAGGGGCGACCTCATAAGTTCGCAGTCCGATTCTAGACGAAACATCTTTCATATAGGCAAAAAACCCCATCCCCCTCCTCAAACAAAGTGTGATCGGACGAAGGCCGAACCATAGTCCACACTGCATACAGGACTAGTATGTGTGTCTCTCTCTTCTGTGAGTGAAAAGAACACAATGATCATGATGATGTCTGTGGTCGACGAGCTCACGGTGTCGCTTTGGTCCACGTGCCTCTTCCTGGCAGGTGCCAGGTCGTCTTCCGAATTGGACTCTGGGCGGGGACGAACAATGGCTACTCCACGTTGAAGGCCGTAATCCACGCCGGCATCGCAGACTT
>JAOWAR010176628.1:0-13823 GCA_028571005.1 Clathrina lutea | reverse complement strand
TACTTGTCAATAAGATCCAACATAGCTTGAGTGAACGTTACGTTCCACAAGCAGACCTTGTCTAAGTCGTCGGCATATGCCGAGGCGTCGCGAATTAGGGAACTGCCGGAAATCGTTTTGAAGCTGTATGACCAGTCGCCCGCTTGTGCTTTGTGTTGCAGAGTGTCTAACAGCGGTTGAAAGCAGATGTTGAATAGCGTTGGCGAAAGTGTAGAAGCTTGAAAAACTCGAAGCCAAAGGTCAAAGGAGACTTACCTCTAGATGTGATGAGCGTGTCGGAGACCGGAAGAGGGTAATTTTGGAGAGACGTTGAAGTTGGAGCTTTAATTCTGAAGTGTCAGCCCTTCGAGATGTTGGTTTTTTTGGGATGTTGGTTTTATACCTTCCGGCGCTCGTCCAGCGCACGAATAATTTGAAATCGTTTGTACACTTCCGACCAGTCGTGAAACGGTCAGGCCAGGAAGTAATGGCCGCCGGCCCTCCTGGTTCTCCCTCCCATGGCAGCCATCGTTTGCTTGTTGTGGATAAGGCCAGTGGAGTTCACTTTCTTGTGGACTCTGGAGCAGAAGTGAGCGTTTCCTTCTTTGACACGGCTACCTAGCTGCCAACCGGTCAATCACTCATTGGCCTTCCACACCCCAAAGAGCACGACTGCACAGAGATCCTAGGCTTCTCCCTGGTGTGCCCTTGGACATACCGGTACTTGGCTTCCTCCACTGCCCTGCATCTTGCACTGTTGTTCCCGAGTGCTGTTGATCTAAGCCCTGTTTCCGTCTCTAGTCTTGATGTTGCTTCTCTTCAGACGGTGTCTGCTTTTGCCTTTGGTGTCCCTGTCGTTATTGGTGATGACCTGCCATATTCTGCTGCTGTTGCTGCTGTTTTTGCTCTTTCTGCTTTGGTTGCTGGTCCTGTTGCTCCGGATCGATCCCGTTCTGCCTTTTCATACTGCGGCTGCTTCTGTTGTTGTTGCTGTCGCTGTTGCTGCTGTTTTTGCTCATAATCTTGGTGTTCCTGTGTTCTTTCCGCTGTTCTTGCACACCTAGATGCTCCTGCTGCTGCTGTTCGCGTACCCGCTGCTGCTGTTCCTGTACCCGGTGATCCTGCTCTTCCTGCCCCTATGCTATTTTCTTTTCCCGGTATTTCTGCGCATTTTCTCGGTCCCTTAGCGTCTCTAGGTACTCGAAGCGAGCAACGAGGGTGCGAATGAGCCTCTTTCCCGCCGCTCCCTCCTCTTCCAGCCTGTCGATTCTCTTCAGGCACTCGCATCTTGGAAGTGAGTCTCCGTTCGATGTCGTATTCGCTGTGGGCGTGTCGTTTTGAAGTCGCATGCTTCGTCGAGAAGAATGGGACAAGAAAGCGGTTTTCTCGTCGAGAAGTATCCATCCTTCGTCTTCCACATTTCTTTCTAACTGCTCCGCCATTTTTCCTGCTAACGAACGGCACTTGGGCTTCTCACCTGCCGGTACCTCCTCTTCCAGCCTGTTGATTATCTTCCGGCCCTGACATCTTCGAAGTGAGTCTCCGTCCGACATCGTGTTCGAATTCGGTGTGGGCGTGTCGTTTTGAAGTCGCATGCTCCGTCGAGAAGAACTGAAGGGGACAAAGGGGTTTTCTCGTCAAGAACTATCCATCCTTCACCTTCCAGTTTCCTTTGTAACTGCTCCGCCATTTTGCCTGATAACGAGCGGTTCTTATTTGGGTCGAACAACCCCGCCCACTTTAGATGGCCACCGTATATCTCACCAAAACACCGCATCGAATTTTGCCGCCTGACCATCTTGTCCTCCGCAACGTCCTCACGCACAAGCATCTCTGCGCATCTCTCTAAAGCCTCGGACCTGATTTTTCCGAGAGTGGCTTTGCTGCTTGCCCTCATACGACCTCGAACTCGCTCTGCCTTAACAAAAAGTTCCTCCCCGCCGGCCTCATCTTCTGACCCACTGTCCGATGAAACATTCCTCTCCCTTGCAGAGTCTTGATCCTCAAGGTTGCGACGGGTCGCTCTCACGCTCTCCTTGCCATCGCCCACGTTCTCTTTCACGCTTTCCCTGGCTTCTTTACCATTGTCTCTAACTCTTCTTTAGACGACGACGACGACGACGACGACGACGATGATGTAGCAGCGACAACTCAGCATCCAGATGTGGTCATTTTGTCCGAGAGTAAAAAAATTGTTGTGATGCTTGAACTAACTGTGCCACTGGAAGACTGTTCACACCTTGCGCGTGATCGCTAAAGTTCGAAATACGCCTCCCTTGCTTGACTGTGTGAACAGAACAGGCACATTACCCACGTTTTTGCTCTGGAAGTTGTGTGTTGTTTGCTCTGGAAGTTGGGTGTCTCGGATTCTGTCCCCATTAGTCCATGGGCCAGGTCCAAAATTCTACTATCCAGTTCCACTTTTTGTCGGCCTTACTTTTATTGCTTAATATACTTCTTTGGTCATAAAGATATCTGAGGTGGTAGTAGGTCAAACAAAGTGCTCAAAGTGGTCCAAATTTTGAGGGGATTCAGTTTTGGCATTGTTATCATGGCAACCGTTTCCCCCAGAGGAACGTGAACCGATCCCTCCGAAATCACCTATACTTTCAGCTGCCAACACCCAATACCTCTCTCTTCCAATCATCTCCTCTCTACTTTGCTGCTCAAACATTCAATAATCTTCCTAAGTCTCTACAATCGATCACAAAATTATCTGAATTCAAACGGAAAGCACAACAGCATCTACTCTGTCATACATGTCCTTGCTCACATCACCATAACTGAGCCTGATGTACCTGCTCTCTCATATCCTCTAGATCTCTCATCCCCCTCGCTCTACACACTCTAATAACCTCCAAATAACCTTGTATACGTTTTTACAGCCTTTCTGCACGTCTAATATAATCCAATCCAAGAAAGGAAAGGAATGCCCCGCTGGTAAATGCCTGGATTACCAGGAGACTGATTCCTGCGCTCATGCTGCAAGACACACCTGCACACCGGGCAGGCTCCAGGCTAAAGCTACATGTACCTGTAGTGGAATGGGTGGCGGTGCGCTGCTGTTGCCCAAAGCTCTATGTAACATGCACGTCTCCTCTTTCCCTGTCTTTCTCTCTCCATCCTTTCTATTCAAGAGTTTCCTCAATTTTCATCTATTTGCTTTTCATCTCCGAGTCGGTTCCTTCTCACTACCAATTGTTACCCGGCTTAACTTGACAGACTTTGTCAATATGTAGTGTTCCTTTGTTTCTTTGTCCTTTTTAGACATTCATATCTGGCATAACAGATTCTGTCTCTAGGCTTTGTCTGGCTTGTTTCTGCTTATGTTCCGCAATCTTTCTGAACGCAGATTTGTTTTATCAAATCCATTTTGGGTATATTGTACGTTGTACTACCCTGGCCCAAAACAAGGTGTCAATAATTCATTCATGAAAATCTGTACACTGTTCATAGCATGATTAATGGAGTTAGATTTCTCCGTGACAGCGCCGGCTCGACGCATACGCACTCGCGCAGCGTCAAGTCTCGAAAATTTGTTGAGAAATCAAACTCAATTAATCGATATCACATTATGTGAACAGTGAACAGCGTAGAGATTTTCATGAATAGCTTAAGCCTTAAAGGTTTCGTTTTTTTTTTGACCAGGGTAGGCAGTTAACGTTGTAGCCCGCTTGGCCACAGCAGCGTAAGCATAGTAAGTGCATGGTTTGCATATGATCATGTGGAGCCGTGATCACGTATAGTGCGCGCTCCAAGGAGCACCGGTGCATGGTTTAGCATATGTGCGGCGGCTTCATGTGGAGCCGTGATCACGTATAGCGCGCGCTCCAAGAGGCTAGCACAGATACATTACAGTAGATGGGCTGCAACTGCAAGGTCTGCGTACTGATCATGCTGATACTCCGCGAAGCGCGATCGATCCGGATCCGGAGATCTGCTGCAGCTCGGGGACGGTGCAGTCGCGATCGTGCACTCGGATCTTCAAGTCATGTCGAGCGATCAGACAGCTAGCGGCCAGCAGTAGATCTACCAGCCGGCGCGGCGTCTTGGGACAGGCGCGTTCGGGATTCAGCAATCTCTGGCAAGCGCTAGCAGCGACAACACGACTCGACGACACATTTCGAGGCAGGACGCTTCCAGAAGTCTGCGTTTACCGTCGGAAAAATAATGGCATTAGTCGATCCTCACATGCACCTCTGGTCACCAGACACTCACAAATGGCTGTCGAAGTGTGTCGGTGGGGGACACATCGCAGGCGATTTCGGTAAATCCAAGTTTGTTGCTTTTCCGTTCACCATGTTCACGACTCAAAATATCCTGACTCTGCCCCTGACTCATCGCTGTGTGCATGCGGACAATGTGACAGCTTCATGATCTCATTTCATTGTTTCTCTTCAGCGACTATTCTCAACTATTCCACGGAGGAGTACGCTAAGGATGCCCTGCCGTTCGGTGTCGCAAAGTGCGTGCACGTGCAGGCGCATTTCGATGGAGAGCCGGTGGGCGAGACGAGGTGAGATGGCGCGGTCGAAGGAAAGCCGTGTTAGAGTAGGGATGTAGGTGTTGTGTGTCGATCAGGCGTCAACCACTGAATGTCAATGCTAAGTGTAGTGACTGAGTAAAAAAAAAAAAGAAAAAGAAAAAGAAAAGGGGAAAATGCTTGCGGCGCGAGTTAATGTTTGCGATGATGAGTGGACCTAGCAGCAATTCATAATTTGTGATTTCAGTCTTGGAGACAAGATCATGTGGTGTCGAAGTTGAAAACTCCGACTCAAACAAATTAATTTTTGTTTACCAGGATTGAAGAATACTTTAGCCATTATCACGGCTACCATAGTGCTAGAAAAAAATAAACAAAAGAAAGGAAGAAAAGAGGGGCAACAAAACAGTTCGGATAAAGCGGAGGTATACCATTTCCGGAAATTGGCCTCATTGAATAGAGACGTGACGTGACTCAGTTTGTCTTGAACGTTTATAATTTGTCAGTTGTTTTTGTACCAGGACAAGTTTTGGTAAAGTTGTACTTCTTTTCTCGCCATCATGATCCGGCCCAAAGAATATCATGATATAGCGTCGAACTGAGCCTAAACCAAATAGTCGGGGTGGAGGATGAAGTTTTAGTGCAGGGATTTTGATTGGATCAGTAATTTCTGAAGGAATATCATGATGTGGAAGTGAAATGGAAGGAGCAACTTATGGATAGGACACAAATGATTACAAGTCCGGGCCGATTTGAAACTGAGAACACTGAAATTCCATTAAGCCGTAGGTTAGTAAAAAAAAAATGTCAATATCACCTACCAGAGAAGTAGTAGTCAAAATTTTACTTCCCAAATCATCAAGTGGAAAGTAAATAGTGACATTAAAGAGGTTAGGCGAACTGTGTGACATTCTGTTAACAGGTCAGCTTTCATACGCAAAATCAGCCTGGGTTTGAGTACCACCTCTCAGATTTAACAAGTCACTGGGAAGTACGGAGTCACAAGTCACGGGCTGCTGACTCGTCAATGTGAAACCAGCCAGCCTTGTCAGCCTGTGTGCACATTTGACTTATCGTGGGCTTTTCAAATGCATCATGATGGTGGATTTTCAGTCATGTCGCCATTATCGTCGTCTGCCTTCTCTTCACCTTCGCCCGATCCAGGCAGGTTGAACTCTGTGAACCTTTCTTGTCCGCCAACACCTTCCCCGGCGACATCGAGCTCGGACAGATCCAGCACTCGTGGTTGGATCATACACTTTACGGTTCATGACGTTTCTCGTATAAATCAAGGCGCTGCATTGGAGCCGGGAAGGGTTTTCTTGGCCTTACTCCTGTTATGTTCAGTACTGGCCTTGAAAGCTAAGCGCATTATTGAATGAACCAGAATTGCAGAATATATATACAACAACGATGTGAGAAGAGGGTGACACAAAGATGTATAGATTCACACCAGCATAGGTGATGGTCACCTAACACAACAACTCTCATCGGATTGCTAATGGATCCATGCTTCGCAGCTCGCCTCGGCTCGGTCATTTGCGGTTCGGTTTGAATAATCTCTTGAGTTACGTTGCTACTGATTTTTTTCCGTGGAAATGTCTGCAAGTTGTGAAGCTGTCACACTTTCCTGTTCCCTAACCTTAACACAAATTATTCACAAATCCTTTGCAAGTCAGGAAGCTGAGGCGTCAAAAAGTTGGCTGGGTCATTTCACCTAGCCGGTGCAGTTCACTCTCGCTGTCCACGAATGCAAACTGGATAATCAAAAAATATGAAGCAAGCAAAGAGGTCACCACCATTTTTAAAATAGTCTTACCAGCTAGGCTATTGAGGTCACCACCATTTTAAAGTAGTCTTACCAGGCTATTAAGGTCACCACCATTTTAAAATAGTCTTACCATGCTATTGAGGTCACCACCATTTCAAAATAATCTTACCAGGCTATTGAGGTCACCACCATTTTAAAAGTCTTACCAGGCTATTGGGGGCTTGACTAGCTGCAGGTGACACCGGTTTTGCAAGACTTTGCGACAACTGGTGGAATAACTAGTCAACTCCAAATCCGTGGATAGTGTCTGGTGCAGGCAGCACTGTGTGTTCTAAGAAACTTGAAGGCAGGATAAGACTACGCATGTCATAGTTCACACGATTAGCCCAAAGGCATGTAATGCAATATAGAAGAACCTGGTATCTTCTTGCGGAGCTGGCGAGTTCCTCTTTCTTGACACCACTTCAGTAGCCGGTGGCCATGCATATTAAGTGTTCCCTGTGTCTTTGGGAACCGTCGATGCATGGCCTCAGCAGCTGACTGCTCCCTCCACTCTTTGAGAGGCCTCCATTCTTGGAAATCGTAACACACTATCACATTCGAAGATGATCGAGGCTCTTAAGTGTTATCCGAGTTAAAACTTTGGCACAGTGGGCCAGAATAATGAGATGGATTTCAATGGCCCAAACTGTAGTAGCATCCGTATCTACCGGTTAGGAAGTGACCAATTGCTGTCCTTCAGTCATAGCTGGCCCAAGTGCTGGTACTGCTGCATCTTGCCCACATACCCTGCCCAGGTGAATTGGATATCATCAAGCTTCCACATACAGGAGGAGAAGCCGTTAAAAGCAGTCTTGCAGTTCATTATCTTCAGAGATTTCCAGTCGAGCAATGGCAATGTCCGACTGAACCTCAGCAGTTGCAACAAACGTCCGCTCAACTTTTTGACAGTACGGTGAACTGGTATGTGGGTTGAAAAGTAAACCATAGTAAACCAATATTCACATCCCCTAGTAATATGCGGTGCAGTAGCTGAAGAAGAAATGTTCTCATCTGCCATCGAGGCCATGAGTGAGTGGTCACGACGCTTCGCAAGATGTCAGCCCAAGATTTACTAAGCCGCTGGGAAGACACGGTCGAAGGGATGGTCTCCAGTCAGAATCAAAATGGCTGATAATCACGAGGAGAATGAACCATCCAGCAGAGCAAATTTCAGAGCACTGAAATGCAGAAACTTCAGACTTACATTTTCAAATTTGCCAGAGGAGCATGCCCTCGGATCCCACAGTGCTTGGGCTCCGCCGAGAGTCCGCTTCACACTCACATGATTCAAAGGCTAGGCAAACTATGCAGGTCCACTTTTACTTTACAGGAGAAAAGAACTTTCTCGATCTGCATCATGCAAGCTGCACACCTGTCAAGCCCACCCTAACATTATATGGCCATCTCCCCTGACGTGAGACGAATGAGACTATTTGCACAGGAACTCTCTTCTCTACGATCATGCTTCAGAGCTTTGGTGTTGTGCACTTTCCGTTGTCCACATCAAGTCAAACCAATAATCATGCGGCAGGTGTGAAAATTTGATCCCTGACCACATAAGAATCATTGCTATTTTTAGCAATCCATTGATGCAATCAAATCGCAGACCCAGTCGCTGCATGCTCAAATTATAATGTTAGACCCAATTTCACTGGTGTAAAATTCACTGTGCCATGTTCCATGAGCAGGGGTGATGAACTTTGGGGCCAAGTCACAAAGACTACCAACGTTTCTAGATAGGGGTGTGGTGAGGTCTGCGCACAGGTGGGCATGTTGTACAGTGTTACTTGCGCTGTTGCATCTCATTGTTGCGTGCCATGAATGTGTCCTCAGTGATGTCACTGCTAGTTGCCCATGTTCATTCCTTCTGGCTCTTCCTTTTCAGTATGAGCGTTCGCAGCTGTGCCTAGCGATGCATGATGCCAGATTCAAATTTTGTTTGGTGTCGCCCTAGCGAGCCAGCCCGAGGAAGCAAATCAGTGACATGAGTTTGCAGCAGCGGACTCTTTTGCAACATGAGCGCTAGCTAGCGGTGGACCATCTCCCAGTTGCAATCCGAGCAGACTCATATGTTGAGGAGCGGGTGTGCTTGAGAGAGACAGAACCGTTGCAGGCTATGGTGTTTGAGGGAGACAGAGCTCGAGTCCGTGGTGGAGTGGGAGCTATCTACCGTGGTCTGGCTTGGACTGTTTAATGCAGAGCAAACCTGACTTTACAATAAGAATGAGCTGAGTGGAGTAAACTTAGCCTCCAGTATCTTGAACTTTCATATTCCCCTATGGGAGCATGCCTCAGACTCCATAGTGAGCTGAGGTTTCACGTGGGCGACCACATTTCTGCATATTTCACCTACAAACCACCCTGAACACTAGGCCAATGGTGTGCAATAAGAAGCCCTTATTCACCGAGACCGCGGAAATACTTGGCATTTTTGCCCGAGCCAACATATTGACTGAGGCGCATGGCAAAGCGCCTTGGCACAGACATCGACATCTGTGCCAAGGCGCTTTACCATGGTTAGCTACAGGACCCTAAACTTTTGTCTGAACCTGCGTTTCGTAGGTTAATGAAGATGGCAAAATCAGGTGTTGAATTTTCAGTTGTTCAATGGCACCATGTTAGGCAAGTTGATGGAGTGGAGATGGGCAGCCCTTTGGCTCCAGTGCTCGCCCGTATATTCATGGGTCACTGTGAGACACTCATTGACACCAAGGATTTACAGGCATTTTACAAAAGGTATGTGGATGACACAATCGCTTTCTTTCAGAGCAAGGCGAATCAGTGACCAGAGTTTCTTCTGCATCTTGAATGATTTGCATCCATCTCTGAAATTTATGTGGAAGTTCGAGGACTGTGGGACGTTGTCCTTCTTGGACATCCTCATCGAGCATGATGAGCATGGGTTGAACACATCGGTCTATCGGAAACCAACATTCACTGGCTTGTTAACAACTTGGAACTCATTCTGTTCGCCACATTATAAGCATACCATTGTACGGAGTATGGTCAATCGAGCCCATCGAATTTGCTCAGTATCCCGCCTGCCAGCAGAGCCTGAAATAATAACAAGTTTGCTGTTGAAAAATGGCTATCCTGAGGAAGTGATTCAGAGGTCCATGAGATCGATATCGCACGAACTGAAACAGAGGACACCATTCATTGGACCCCAGAAGGCCAGGGTTCCTCTACGATTACCATGGCTGCGTCCTCCATCAGCAACCATCTGTCGGGAGGTTAGAGAGGCAGTTGCTAGCTGTTACTGTGCTGTAAAACCAGTAATGATCTGCGACACCAGACGTTTGTTTGGAGGTTACAAGGACGCTATAGCCTCCCAGAAACAAAACCAAGTTCTTTACCAATTTGAATGCCAGGGTTGTGAGTCCCGGTATGTGGGTATGACATCACAGCGTCTACAAGATCGGATTAAACAACATGCGCCTAGATCATTATTGGCGTAGGAAGCTCAAGATGACCGGCCAAAATGCGGGCGCCCAGAGAAGCAGACACCTGCCTTGCAGAGTGGTATCGCCCAGGATAACGATCAGGCCATCACGCAAAGTCAGAACGCTCCTGCAGTAAAGCCCAGGCGCAGCACGAGACTGGCATTAAAGCAGGAGGCATTCCCAAAAGAAAGCATTAAAGGAGGAGCAAGCAAGACCAGCAATTCTGTAACAACGCCTGTCCCTGTGCTAGAGGCTAACACCTCGGCCATTCAACGGCAACTGGCGGCCAACACCACGTGCAGAGAGCAGTACTGCGATGGCCACTTCTCGGTTCTGCGCCGCACTAGATCACACCAACAATTGGAGTTGCTGGAGGCTATCCGTGCATCAGCCTTCACAAACTGGACTTTAGTCAACAACAATTTAGGAGGTCTTTTCTGACCTTGACCCTTTAGGTAGCACTATAGGTTAGTCAAGCAGGAAGAGAGTTAGGGTGATAAAAGTGGATTGTGCATGTTGCAGCTGTTTGCAGTGGATTTAGTAGTCGCATTTCTCTTCATCGACGAACAATGTAAATTTGGCTTTTGGATCAGTAAGATGTTGTTGTTACCGTGTTGCCTGATGACCGGTAAAGAAAAGTACTTCGCAACGGACTCAATGTGACTATCTATATGAGTGTTCTTCAGGCTTCGACGTTTTCCATTTTCCGGGCAATTGTAGCTTTCTCCTCGCCAAATAGTAACTTTCATTATTTTTATTTCATTAACAGATTTCCCAATAGGTTTAGTACCCAAATTGAGGGTCTTCTTTGCAACAGCAAATCAAAACAAGGCCGTGGAAACTAGGTATAGAGAAGAATATAAACAGAACAAAATACCGACTACGTAATGGAGCAAGACAAAGTTGCACTATCAGGAACAACAGTACACTAAAGAGGAACATTGTTGTGTGATGAGTTTGTAACATTGCCAATGGTCTTCTAGAGCAGCGCGTAACTGACGTGGACTATTGAGAGACTGAATGCTATGTGGAAGCTTATTTTAGAGGAATGACGAGAGGTTGAAGAAAGAGTTCTTGAAGCAGAGAAGCATTATTTGAATCCTGGTTGGGCTGTCACATGCATTCTGTCTAGAAGCTGTGAGTTTAAAACAATCTTAGGCTCAATCTGTCAGGCTTTCAGTGCCGGCTGTATGACAAAATGTTTCAGTACCAAGTCAAAGTATATTTCAGTACTCTGAACCAGGTAGCCGTCGTGCCTTTGAGGAACATGTAAGGCTGAAGATAACCTTAACGCACTCCACCATTGAAGGCTTAGCTAACTTTTGACCGTTCAGATCACAGCTAACAAAAAATGTACCCCTTAGACCTACCGGTGCCAACTTTCTGGCCGGTGGATGAATTTTGGAAGCTCCCAAATTCCTGGTGGTCGAGGTAGAGAACTTGGTATGAATTTACTATCCACGGTTAGTTCCTACCACTAAACTAAACAAACCGCTCTCTTTTTCCTAAATGAAAGCCCACAAGCAGTAGAGGAGCGTAGAAAGAGAAAAATCGCTGTCAAGAAAAGTTAAATCACCCCATGCATGCAGCCAGAAAGCTGGCAGCTGTGGGCCTAAGGATACTATGATAAATATGGGCTTGTTCATCGTATACATGCTGGGTCTGCTCCGACATGGTGCTGCAGATGGCTGCAAGGCTTGGCTGATTCAAACCCAAATGGATTTCCTCATGGTCAGTCAATCCTCAAAAAATGCCGGCTTCTGGCAATTATACTTTGTCTTGTTTAACACTGTGTCTTTGGCAGTCATGCCAGCTGAACAGCTGAACAACGAAAATGAAAACTGTTCAATCAATAGTCAGTCAATAGTGTTGAGCAACTATGGTTGGGTACACCCGGACTGGATAACAAGTTTCACGGAAAAGTGAGAGAAACCCTTCGGAAAATTGTGGATGTCACTAGCTGCTTTGCTTGAAACTTTGGCTCTCACCACTCCATGATGTGTGGTTATTCAGGGCTGAGTCTACATGTGCAAGGTCATATGTTTGGGAGTTGTGATAGTAGTTCTTACCACCGACTTCCCTGCTTACTCAGTCCATATTTATTTTCACTTTGCATCGCAGAGCGTTTATGTTCTCCTTTGCACGGCTTACCTGAACCGTCCCTAAAGATTTTCTTCTATCGTTTAGTTTAATGCTCATGCATGCCTCCAGTTGTTTTTAGTCACTTCTTGTTGTTCAGCAATAAACCACTCAGCAGCAATCGTTCACGTAGAGACTCCTGGGGTGCATTGGCCCAGATTGTCGAGCACTTTTACATGGTGTCAGAAAGTGTCTGTTTCGTTTATGCTGCCAAAGTTTTCATTTCTTTCAATTGTGAACATATTGCTTCTTCGTATCGCAGACCCGCTCTGCCTGGAGGGAAACCTGGCGGAGAATTGGAGAACGTACCCTGGCTTTGAGCTTTTTCTCACTGCCACTGGGATTGATCAAAAGGATGAAATCGTTCAAGCAGTAACATTCCTCCATTTGATCAGTCCAGACGTTCGGACGATCTATGAAACATTTCCTTTTGAAGACACCATGAGCCACAGCTAGCTCAAGCCCCAACAAGAATGCTTCGCCGCATTCTGTGGAAGAACGTGACCTACCTTCGTCACCACCCTTTCTCTGCCTCCCGGCACACACACTGTGTGATAGTATTTTTTGGCCCAGTCAGTTGAAACCAGAGCTATCAGGCCCGGCAGCTGCTCCAAAACTACTGTATAGAATTTGTGTCTTGAGCTCTTCAGACTTAATGAGTGTGAAGAAGATTTCAAGAACTTACTCGGTCATTCTAAAACTTATCGTTTTGTTGGGCATTGTGGTCTACTGTAACCTGTCAGGTCGTGATGCAGACCAGGTGCTCACAGAGCACTGCAAGTCTCCCAATGTCCGCAGCATTTGTCAAATGCTGGATTATCACCCCGAACGCGAGCGGTTGCGTCAGGCACCTCATGACAAGTTCTTGGAGGACCCAAATTTTCGTCCTAGATGAATGTTGGAGGACCCAGCTTGGCTGGCTGGCTTGGCGCTGCTTCCAAAGCACAACTTGTCTTTTGACCTGCAAAGTCATGTCCTACAAATGCAGGTGAGAAACCAATGTGCTTGTCTCATAATTGACAGCTGGAATTCATATAATCTTGCTCTGCCACTCAACCAATTATTGAATTGGCTGATCCGCTGCCGAGTGGCAAAAACAGTTAAGATAGTGGAACTTCGCAGGTTGGAGCACATTCTCGTGTCTTTGCCTTGTCTTTCCAGAAGCTTCAAATAAAGCGGATCGTGCACGGAATAAAATGCAGAAAACAAATGAAGAAGTTTGAAATGGCTGTGGATTGATTTGAAACTTACCTACGCACCCCAGGCCAGCAGGTACCTGACGAACCCAAACAAAGGGAATTCTTCATCCTGTTCAAGGCCTACATAAACGCAGTGGAGCCAGCTTGTGTGCATTGCAATGCCTGAAGTGTGTCGGGCTAGAAGACTTAAGGGAAGCAGGAGAAAGAGTTGCACATTATCCGTCTACATTCTTCTCTAAGTTTCCTGCCGGCGGCAGTCATTGTGCCAGGCAATCCTCAGGTCAAAATGGACTTGCGATTAGGAGTTCCCAGGTGAAATTCGCTTTCTGGCCTGATGACACGCCAGTGCAAGACTGACTTTTATAAGAATGAGCTCTTCCCTAAACCAGCCGAGGAATACCTCCTTTGCTACCCCTAAGAAGCCCCTCCAAAATCTAGAGGGAAGAAAATCCCTTTTGAAGATAACCAAATCAAAAAGGAGTGCACACACATACACACACACACACACACACACACACACACACACACACACACACAGCTGTCCAGGGTTGAGTATGGAAGAGAGCCTGTCATTTTTTGACACACACACACACACACACACACACACCAGTTCATTCACTAAACACATATGACTTTAGCACACTATATACGAAGCTTCCTCACAACGAGTTGAAAGAAAGAATCCCTCGACTAATTAATGATAGTTTTAGTGGTCTAGGCATGCAATTCATTGCAGTAGATCAACAGTTCCATGCAACATGGACTAA
>JAOWAR010176517.1:0-16338 GCA_028571005.1 Clathrina lutea | reverse complement strand
TGCATGGACCTTAAGACATAACAGGTACTCTAGAATTGTTCGGGAGATTTTCCTTACCTGTAAGATGACTTGCAGTGGAGGTAATAACTGTAGTTGTGAGTACTCAGTGTCCTAAACTAATTAATCCATGGCCATGGAAACTTTGCACAATTTATAACTCAGGTGTTGATATCATAGTTTCTAGTACCGGAGACCACTTTGACTTAATCGACACAAGAAATATAGAGTGAAATGATGCTTAACTGTTTGCTAGATTGCACTCATGCATTAGGCATTACACGCCCTGCCTAGCTGGAAAATTGTGGACTAACTATAGAGAAAGATTCTCTTCGATTCCTTATAGGACTAAACAAAACTCATATGGAAGAAAAGGGGGATGGGGTACATGAGTTAAAACCAGGCAGGCAAGGAACAGGTGACTGAAGGGCCATTGAAAGTGTCTTTGTAGAGAAGTTTGATGACTGTGAGTGATCAGTGCGAGATGGTTATAGTGTCACTGAAAGGCTCTCTCAGTGCTGCAGTTCATTTTTCTAGACTTAGTGGAAAGGTCGATTTTAAGGGGATAGAAATTCATTACTTCTCTCGATGATAAAGCAGTTCAAACAGCTTTAGGCCAGAAATGGCCAATGGTGACATCTAACACCTTTTTATGACTTGGTAAGTTGGGGCTTGCCATCAACCATAGAATTTTCAGTCGAGAAGTCCGGAGACCTTCTTCGGGTTTCTATCATCGCCAGCAATGCGATGTCATCACCTACATGTACATCGGCCAGGCCGGGCGCAAAAAAGTTTTCTCTTCCCGGCGCCGCTTAGTGTCCATATGAAATGAGCGTGGCGTTTCTTTTTTTCATTCGTTTGAAGCGATGCCAGCTCGCACACACGGTGGTCACACGTATCTTTCCTCCACGACGGAGAGCCTTCGTTTGACACATTCTTACCTTCAGTAAAAGTATAGCGGAACAGGGCCGAAGAAAGACGCACCCGCATCTCAGCGCTTCTGAAGATGCTGGCAACTCGAGCTGGTTTTAGCAAGGAAAGAGTCAGCGCCGTTGGTTGTAACAACCATCGCAACCTCTACAGACTTCTCACAGAGTGAACAGTACACAGTTGAAGTTAAAGTCGGACGAGTAAGGAAACAAAAGCAAAATACTTCAGCCACGCACGTATGAAGGAGGCGAGGAGAAGTTGGAGGCTACCTGAAAATGTCTTGTAAAGTGAAAAGCGGGGAAACCACACGACACACGAGTCCGCTGCAGTTCAGCTTGTCCTTTTTTTTTGTCAACTGGCCCCCATGGCGCGTCGTGATCGATTTTGATCGGGGCCTGCCCGCCTTGACAATGATCTTAAGGTGGCTGGGACTAAATTTATTGTCACGGAAACCCTTAATCCAAAGAAGTTTTCAAATCTTCTCATCAGTAATGTGCTAAACCGCGCTCTATTGACGTGGTTAGGTTTGTATTTTTCTCGTCTCTGCTTTTCTACTGTCATCATGACAAAGAAAAAAAAACAGAGAAGAGAAAAATACAAACCTAACCACGTTAAGAGAGGTGGTATAGCACATGTGAAAATTCTGAAACAATATATACGCTTGTACTGTTTCATATCCGCAGTTTTCACACTCAGGTCAAAATTTCTAATGTTTATGTCATGGGGCACAGAATGGTGGTTCCCAGCTTACTGTCTTTGGCCTCGTTTTGATGCCTTCTGAACATGTGGCCTCTCTCCTCTCTTTAGGATGGATCCTAAAACAAGACACACACGTTCTCTTCGTATTCCGTTCTAGTGTTTAATGCATGTAATTAAGGGGGCATCACATTAATATTAATCTCACACCACTGACATAACTAGAATCCTATCAATAATAATTAATGTGATGATACAATGATTAATATCGCGTTTGCACCCATATGCTGAGCAGCTCACAATTTTGATGTTGCTCACAGGTAACGGTGTGATGTAATGGTACCTATCCAAAAAGAAAAATCATCGCACAGTGTCTACCGGATTATCATGAAAAGATTAAAACAGACAGGATTATTTTGGCAGGCCCAGGTTGGCGTGGCTAGCAGCATATAACCTGACGGTTAGAAAGTCCGTCATTTTCCCCCAGAAATCCTTTCATGTACAACCTAGGCTTCCCTATCATGCACAAGGCTTAGAAAAAATGCACACTTGCATGAACGTCCCTTCCCTTTCCTCAAGTGAAGCTTCCCGGCTGCTTCAGACTGCACTTGTCTGGCTTGGACACTTTGCATTTGCTTGAGAATCAGAGACGATACCAAAAAGAGAAGAAAGAAAGATGAAACTGTGTGTTAGTACAGACTCGATCCAGGTTACCTCAGATGAAACTGTGTGTTAGTACAGACTCGATCCAGGTTACCTCAGATGAAACTGTGTGTTAGTATAGACTCGATCCAGGTTATCACAAACACTCAGTCCTCTTCAGGTCTACCGATACGTGGCATCGTGGCATGCATGCCACTGTACAGTTATGTTGCTAGGCGAGAGCCGCCATCTTTGATTCACTGGCTCTGTCTGTGCTAAGCACGTCTCTCTCTTTTACATTCTTGTCATTCTTGAGACTCAACCTCTCCTCTGAGTATTGTCTTGACTCAGAAATGATAGCCTTAGCCTGAGAGACAATTGAGTGTGTGAATTGCACGGGGCTAAAATGTTAAAGAATGGGTAGAAACACAACACTGTTTTGGCATGAACATGGGGGAGGGGTAATGAAGTCGCATGCACACCCACCCAATTGAAAGTTATGGCAGCTCTCCGGCACGGCCAGATTGATTTAAGTGAGGTCTCCTAGGACACACAGTCAACTGCTGAGGAAGAGAGTGGCTCCAACTCACTCTCAGCGGAGTCCCCGTCATCTGAGTCAGACAAAGACTCAACTGAGAGCTGAGGTGATGACTCGTCTGACAAACCCAACATGCAGTCTGGCCTTAAGTGGACTTGAATCGATGCTGTGGTGGAAGATAAGAAGCCAACGCTGCACGTCGGAAAGCCACAGAACATGTCAACACTCAACATTTAGCTCCACTTCTTTCCTGTTGATGAAGTTGGACACATCTTATACCGCATCAGCCAAGCCACGTCTGAGAAAAAGAAAGAATTGAGGAAAAGGGAAGCGATGAAAATGTTCGGGGATGCTCTATGCCATGACAAATGCCAAGCTGTCGAAGCTACTCGTCTGTTGATGATGTTCTTTTTCCGGCACCCATATTTGGCCAAAGATTTGGCATGGGACATCGCCGATTTGAGGACATTTTGAGGAGTCTGTGCTTCGACAAGGAAAGGGTGGAAGAAGGAAAGAGGGTGAGGCATTTGACAAGTGGAGCCCGGTCCGTTGCTTCATTGAGTGCTGCAATGGCACTTGGCAGAGGTGATTGAACCTGGGCACAAAGTCACCATTGATGAAATCATCTTTGCTTGGTGTGGTTATGGCGATGTGGAAGGTGGCCTGCAAAGTGTTATCAAGTGAAGACAAAACTGAAGGGCATAGGCGTTGAAGCAAAGAACATTGCAGATGCACAGTGTAGAGTCATGTTGTGCTTGGAGATCAATGAAGGAAAGAAAGTCTTGGCAACCAAGACATGGCATTGGCAATTTGGTGATACAAAGAGCAACGACCTTGCGTTTGACACAGCATTGGTTTGGCTCTGGGCGATTGGTCATCGGCAGTTCCTGGTTTGTGTCTGTCAAGACCGCCACCCAACTTTGAAAACGCGGCCTGAACTTCATTAGCGCTGTCAAAACAGCTCATCGTAAGCGCCCACTAGGAGCACTAAAACAAGGATGCCCACTAAACCAAGGAGATCTTACCGTTGCCACCACAACCAACGACAGGGTGTTCCTCATGCCAGTTGCGTGGTATAACAAAACCGTTTACACATTGGCACGGTGAGCACATGTGGTGCAACAATCAACGCGACACCAACAACGAAGTGCCGCTACAACCAAGCCGGAGAAGATGTCTACAAATCTGTTTCTCGGCCTTCAATCATGGAAGCCTACCATGATGGCGTATCCTGCATGGATGTGCACAACTATCTGAGGCAAGATGGCTTAGCTCTTGAGCAATCACAGGGCACACGTAGGTGGTTTCACCAAGTGGTGTCATCCCGGCTTGGCATCTTTCAAACCAATGCCTACATTTGCTACAACTACTGCCGGGCAGCCGACAGAACATTGATCGCACAAGTTTCACCTCAGCCCTAAATGAGCATCTCATCAGCAGCCCATTGCATGAAGCCAAGCCACAGCCGAGAAGATCAATCCGGTACTCTCGCATGAAGCCAAGCCACAGCCGAGAAGATCAATCCGGTACTCTCGCAGGGGTGACCACAGAACACAGGAGGACAGCGAGGAAGAAGGATTCAAAGAGCATGACTGTGCTGGCACCATTGACCTAAGTCAAAGGACACCATAGTCAGTGAATGTGCATCCGGTGTCGAAAGATCTGACACAAGTGGCATAAAGCCAGCTGCCATTAATCATCATGTGGGGAGAAGACAGGTATCTGCAGTCCATCCATTGGCCTGTCGCACAATTGTAAAGAGTAGGGCAGCTAAAATAAACCAGCTGGGGGTCCGGGGCAGCAGCCCAGAAAATGTTGAGTTGTTGTGTTTTCAAACAACAAAAGACATTATTTTTGAGACGTTACGCTTTCCAAATAGACCAAAAGAAGTCTGTCTCTTACATTTCCTGATTGCATGCTAGCAAAGCACTTATGACAGAAGGTATACAGGTAACTGTGGAACTTAAAGTAATGGGAAAGAAGTTCTCCAATCCTGTGTATTAGTATGATAGAACGTAGTACAGCTTTCTGTCAGATGTATTTTATCTTCTTTTATGGTACCGGTCACGCAGTTTTCAGTAATGTGTTTTTTTTTTGTCATGATTATGATGAACCACTGGCAGAAAAGAAAGGAGAGTGAGAATAAATGTGTGGTTCAAGGTAGATGGAATGCATGGTGTTCTGACTTGCGTCTTGCATTACTACAGAGTGAACGTGACCGAGGCCTTCGTCGCTGGCTACGTTAATCTCGCTCGATCACTGCAGCTCGGAAATAATCAAAAATGGGAGAAAACGTGGGGCGGCCAAGGCCGCCCCGATCGCCCTTTGTGCGACGGCCTTGGAGGAGAGCATAGGTATCTGCAGTCCATCCACTGGCCGGCCCCGTTACCAGGAACATGTATTCACTTGACAATCCTTCTGCGAAGAAGCCGTATCCTAGTAATTCGGAGAACTCTTCAACCATCACGGTGTGTTTGGGGGTATATAAACCTTCGTCCTTCAGATCCAATTAATTCCTCAAACAACGTATATGTTTGCTGGAGATACAACTGACATTGATTGAGGGAACGCTTAAAGAAATATCAATGGTCTAAAAGAGAATAGCCTTGCTCACCTTGCTAAATCTGTTCATGAGAATATTTTTCATCCCGAGCCTCAGAGTAGGACAACTCGAGAGCAAAGGGTGTATGTGTGTGTGCATGCGTGCGTGCCTGCGTGCGTGTGTGTGTGTGTGTGTGTGTGTGTGTGTGTGTGTGTGTGTGTGGGCTGGTTGAAACCCCTTTGACCAGCCACCCTGCAAGTAGGATGCTACCGACAGGATGACATGGTGGAGGTTCTATTGGTGATGGGATTACGCTCGGATTCAACGAAAGCCAGAGAGAATATTTTTTGGCGTCGTATGACTGCAGGAATCTAGTGCTGACGTGCAATACTTGCCGGGCGTTTGGCATGCAAATGCAGCCAAAGGAACTACTGCTGAGCCATGATGGAATAGACAAGGTTTGGCCAAAAGTTGATTCAGATCATTTCTCGTGCGAATTCTGAAGTGGCTTTTTGATCACAGTGGGCGCGTCCGATTACGCGTAGGAATCGGTTCATGAATGGATTCGGTCCGCGTAAGCACATTCAATTACCACTTGAATCGATCCCGAATCCCTTCAGAATGGATACAACCTAATCCTATTGGGCCATATGAATAGCCGGAATGGATTCTGGTTTTCCATGGAAACCGGGCGGCTCGCGTGGGCCGGCAGTGGGGTAGTACAAACCGTCGATCTCACCTCGTCTGAAAGTACTCTTGCTCGGTTTGGCTTCGAATTCGTTTCACTTGTCACCACGTGCGCTTTCGCTCTAGTTTCCTCTCCCTCTTCAATGATGGATACCTCGTCGTCTGCAGATGCGCCTATTGCTCCGAGAGATTAGAAATAACCAAATTTTTTGAAAGAGTTTTCGGCCAGGCAAAAGGGAAGGAGGGGATGGAAAAAGTAGCCAAGCCTGCATGAGGATAAAATGAGTATGCTTGCACGCTTTTTAGATGTGCTGAAAAGGAACGCATAATTTTTTCGTCTTCAATGTTCTCTTCTGATAAACAGCTGTTTTTTTTTCTTTTTGCTTCTGATTTTTTCCTGTGTGCTCAAATCTTTCCTTGTCTGTAATTTTTATATAATCATATCTATTCTACTGTAGCTATGATAAGCATTTTACCATGGCAACGCAAGGTCGTGGGCACGGCCGGTGTGAAGGCGCATTTTGACACCCCGCGTGGAATGGCACCGGGCGTCAAAATACGCTGGCGTATTTAGGCACAGCTCGCGTATTTTGACAGCCCTTTCTTTGCCGCCCGCGTGGATTGGCACCATGTTACTCCCAGTTCTAGTTCTGGCTCAAGTCTTAGCTTTCATACAGCCTTGTGCATGTTGTGAGGAAGCGGTCAATCTCTTGCTCAGCAAAGCAAATACACTCGAGCTAATCAAAATTCGTAGCCTTGTTTCTAACACAACATACAAAACCAATATGAAGTCCTTGATATCTTCCTTATCCGCTGTCTCACAGACACCCTTACACCCACACCCTCCACACACCTCACACTTTATAATAACCTTCTTTCTGGCTAGTGTGGTGCAGTAGACAATAATAAAAAAAGTGGCACCTAATTTTATATAAGGCACTCTGACAAAGTGCCACCCAAGATAGCGGGCAGTGAAAATAAAGGAATCAAGCCGAATGCATCAACCAAAACAGGGCATTGAAAAAGAAACACGCCCAATGGAAAAGAAGCGCACCCAATCGCCCAAGTCAGTGATTCCTCACAAGCCCGATGTAGGTGGTTTCTTGCTCAGCCTCCTTCCCGGTGTTTTGGTTGTGGGAAAAGGAATTCATATGGCAATTTCCTTCCTGCTCCGTTACTTATTAGATTTATTCAGTGACGATCCTCGTACAGTTTTGAATAAGTCTTTCATTCGCTCATTCGTCATCGGAGATGCGGAATAAGTGCATGTGCTGAACTTAAATGGAGAGGATTGAACAAAAGCGAAAAAAAATCTAAGGGGTTTTGTAACTGCGGAGGAAACGACATTGGTAGAGAAACAATTCTTATTGCCTTTTACCGGCAACCTCATACCCTTTCGCACCGTCAAGACAGGGTGGCAAAGTCCGCTGGCAGGTGTCAATCCGCGCGGAAGCTGGGCGTCAAAATACGCTAGCGAAACATAGCACTTTGCCAATCTACGCTGGCGTATTTTCACGCCGGTGTCAATCCACGCGGGTGTCAAAATGTGCGTTTACAACGGCGCGGAACCCTTCGATTATCGGAATGCGTTCGCTGTAACCCATATCCATTCATGAACCGATTCCAACATGCAATCGAAAGGGCCCAGTGGACTACAAAACAAGCGGTTGGGAAGTTGGGAACCTGGCCAACAACACTGAAGCGTCAGCAATTATATACTGACAAGCGACAGCTGCAATTTGCTAGGCATGGAAGACTTAGCTATACTAGCTGTAGAAGCCCATTGGGCGAAACGTCCCATCAGTACTTCTCAAACTTTCCTTTCTTCATATGTGGACAAAGTTTCTCCAATTACTACCTGACCAAACGGAAACCTCTTGAGCTTGTGACGTCAAACGAATTCAAAGCATCTGAAAAGGAGTGGTGTTTTCGGCGTGTTGCAACGAGCCCATATGAAAAACAATCAAACGGAAGGTTGAGAGCGTGGTGAAAACAGCACATTAAACAAGGCAGTACATACTGGCACAGGCGTCTTGCTGTCCACCTTGAAGTACCACAACAACCAAGTCCAGTCCAAATGATAATGAATCGCCAAACACAAACATGGATCTCAGTGAATGCACGGTTGATGCGTCAACAACTATGTCCAACATAGCTGATCAATGGCTACCGAGCTGACCAAGCAAAAGGAAGCATTTGGCCGAAGAGGCAAAACGCTCGCAGCATTAAGTGTGGGCGACGGTGTTTGAATCTTTTGACACGGAGAATGGCAGGTGGTGAGAGTAGGTAGACAAGAAGGGCTAATGGGTAGATCGTACTTTGTGAGAATGCTTGTTTCTCTCTATTAAGTATCTTCGAAGGAATTGGAAGGGCATTTGTTTGCAAAGCAGCAGGGGTGGATACACCGTGGCACAGCCATCTCCAGGTTATAAACAGGAAGAGGACGCAAGGAAAGACTGAAGAACAGTATAGTAGGAGCAGCTCAGGGAAACAGAGCCTGAAAGCACCCAGAAAGACAATGAGATTTTACCATGAATGGCAAGTAGATGAGTCATTGGAAAGCCATTACATTGCAGAGACTTGTGACTAACTGGAAAGAAAGGAGGATGTTTAATGTGTGAACTTCATGCAGTTGCCAGCTGTGTGGTGTAGTGTTCCTCAGAAACTTGACATCTGTCTCCCATATTTGGTTGAATTTGGCTTTGGTTTCTTGTGTGCAAATAAACTACTTGAAATCAAGGTCTGTGTCAGAACAAGTGTAAGTGTGCCCTGGCTTGGCTGGGTATGTTGAAAAGAACTTCAAGCGTCTAATCAAAGTTTTTGTTCACTCTAGTAGAGCAAAAGAATGCGGCCATAGATGCTCAGCACAGGTCAACCCCAGCAAAAATTTACAGCCTCATTCAAGGATACACTCCAATGCACACTTCAATACACACTTTGAATCATAGCTTTAATGACACAAATTGGGGGAATTCGATGGTACAAATGGCATTGCAGATGTGCCTTCGGTGTGCACTCCATCAGCGGTTTTCAAACACTTTATGACTGCTTACAACGCTGGCCAGTCAGTGTTGCTTGACGTAAACAGTAAGAAAATTCTCCGGTAAAGCTGAAATTCTCCCTGAAAAAAATTGAACCAACCAAACATATTTACTTTTTGAATTCCCTTAGGACACAGTCCGGATTTGAACCAGTACCTGCGAGAAAACGACACTTAGCTGAGCGGAAATTGCGATGTCAATTCCTCGGACCAACCCATGGCCATCCCAAAAAGAAAAAAATGTCTTGATGGCACGAAGGCGTTGAAACCTTTCGCTGCCTTTCGCAGGATCTGGTTTGTGACCTTTCCTCCGGTGCTATATTACGAAGGACTCACTGCCACTGTAGCCATGGTAGCACCATATTTATGCTGTATCCCATTTGCCGCAACTGTACAGGAAAATGAAATGGCTCCGAAAGTGGAGCCTTATTAGAAACTTCTTGAAGAAGTCAGACCAACATGCAAGAATGGGTCACTGTGATAGGGTAATTACTTTTGAGATAAAAGAATGCAATGTTTTCTGATCATGCCCTGATGGTGAGCCACTAATCATTGGTTGTGAATTGCGAGCTGCTGCCAAATGTCATGGTACAAATTGTGTCAAAAAATATCGCTGCTGGGACCCATTCCTTGTGCGAGATGCGTAGAAGGACGAGTTCTTTATGCGAAATACAGGCTTGATGAGCTGGCAGTCTTTGAGTACTCAGGTGTGGCTGCAAGGACTTGTAGCTGCTGATTACTTTTGGAAGTGGATACTGTGCACACATCCTTCGCTATTGCTTGGTTGCTGTGTGACGAAGAAGAGCTTCCCATAGACTCGAAGGAGGTCACCAGCCGCTGAAGGAACGGGACATTTTTCCACAGTCGTGGAGACAGGCACCAGAACGAAACGAAGGCAACACAAAATTGAGTGAAGAGGGTTGGGATGAGGAAGCTGGTGAGATTATGCGATGGTAAAGCCGGACATCCAGTCGAGGGGCAAGTCGTCAGTTGGCAGAGGAGGCGATCTTTGAGACGCTGCTTAAGGGCGGGCTGTTCCAGCTCCAGATCAATTGTTTTAGCAA
Organism: Clathrina lutea; assembly: GCA_028571005.1. Classification (NCBI taxonomy): domain Eukaryota; kingdom Metazoa; phylum Porifera; class Calcarea; order Clathrinida; family Clathrinidae; genus Clathrina; species Clathrina lutea. The sequence continues at coordinate 6,202 of JAOWAR010176517.1, read as the reverse complement.
TGTTGGCAAAGCCACTTGTCAGTGCCATGACCAGGATAAGGAGGACCTGGTAGGACAGCTTGGTGAGGTCTCTTACACTCCTGCTCCTTTTACTGGCTCGCCGGGACTTCAAGAAACTCACATGTCGCTTGAGAGTGGAACTGAGAGAGGTGTGCTCACGGTGTAAGGTTGGAGCAGAGGTTTGCTGAGGAGTGGCCTCCCCATTTTGAGGCTCACCGTTGGTTGCTTGGATTGATAGGCAGCGCTGCTTCGTGGACGTGATTAGTTTGTAGAGGTGCCACAAACCAAGGACAAGGAAGACAACGCCAACACCAGTAGCTCCGATATAGAATGATGTCAGGTAGCGAATGTAAAAACCCCGGGCGTGACTTTCAACGCAGATGGCGTAGAGAGGCAATCCATCAACCCCTCCTTGTGCAAAAAGAAGGATGAGCCTCAGTGTGGCCAGACTAATTGAGATCCCGCTGTAAATGAGGTCATCTCTGTACTTTGACCACCGTGGGTGCCCGCTGGAACTCAACAGCACCCTAGGCTTTTCGAGGCGTGAGACAAGACTCCACCAGGCGTGAGAAAGACAGGCAAAGTAAGAGAGTGTCATGGTGAAGAAGAATATCTGGACGAAAGCAGAGAGGGCACAGCGTACGCTTGTGGGAACACCATTTGTTCGAATTGTTCCATCATTGTAGCAAACAGTGCTGTCCGCAGTGCTTGAGCTGGCAGGAATGTAGGTTATCGCAGCTATCGTCCCACAGACTGCCATGTACACCAGGATGCGATGAACCACCGTCGATGCGAGTTTCTGCCTGTTGAAGTAGAACACAAGAAGCGCGAAGGTGGTGAAAGTGAGAAGAAAGGAATTGAAGATGCTTACAGCCGTTCTTGCCGCCTTCTGCTGGTCTGCAGTAAAACCCACTGTAACACATCCTAGCCCACAAGGAAGAAGACTTCCATCGTATGGCTTGACGATGGAAGGTGGAAAGCTCTTCACCACAAGGCTATGAAGGCTTTTTACAATGGGCTTGATTTCAGGACTCCAGTGTCGTGAGTAGCTGGTGTTAACAAAGGGATAAGGACAGTGAAATTTCAAACAGGGTTGTGTCGTCCGAGTCTTTGTCATGAGTCTGCTAATGGTGCTACGTTTTGCAAGTAGAAGGGCGTAATTCTTCATGATGTAGCACGTCTGACTTTTTTGTGATCGTTCGGTACTTTCCCTTCCTAGCATAAACAAAGTCATACGAAGAGCAGGGACCATCGAAACGTTCAGCATCGTCTTCAAGACTTTTCCAACCGAAGCCAACGCTGCTGGAGGTTGCTGACACGGTCCGGTATCGTTGACAAGGTTTTCACAAATCTTCATGATCGTATAGCTCTTCAGCGCAGCACCCATTTCCAGTGAGCTGGAGTCCTGTTTCCTCAACATTAACAAAAGTCCGTCCATGAACCCCGTCAAGCGGAAGAAAGAGAAAGCGACTTGGAGAAATCGAGAAATGGCTTTATACAGCTTGGACAAACGGACTACTCCTACACTAAGGGCTGATAATTCTTGGCTCGAGGACGTATTGCAGCCATATTGCATTAAAAACATGGAAAGTCCCGAACCAATCCGCCACATACTGTCGCTGTACTTCTCAAGTTGCCCCGCCACACAACTGGAATTGTTTCCGGCGTGAAAACAGCAACAACACTCGCCGTTTTTCATGTCCTCACTGGTGCTAAGCTCAGCAAGAAGTGCCCTGGCTTGAGTCACTAATCGGCAAGCGATCTCTGGTCCTGAAGTGCTCCCCTCCGGCAGGTCACACCCAGGCTTGCCAAAAGCTTTCCGTTGGCCATGGAGCGCCACGATAAGCGGCCAAAGAAGGCTTTGAAAAGAGTGGACAGCGCTTTTCAGACTCTGGCAAGGTGCTGTTGTCCAGTTTCTCACAGTATCAATCATGCCTGGAGGAGTGGGAAGAGAACCCTTTCTCGATAAAGGCAGGGCCGAGTAGCTAAAGGCAGATTTTCGGGCGAGAATGCTGCTCAATTCACGGAAGCATGCACTCGTGTTGTCGATATTCAACTGAGCCATGGTCTCTCTAAGGATAGAGAAATCTTCCCTTGCCTTCTCTTGCCAACTTTCGCTTCTCTTGGACTGGGTGGGGTAGTTTGCTTCGATCGCCACACCGTTTGCAGTGCACGGCCTGTTCGCGATAAGGTCAGGCAGATGCGCAGTCGCGTTGGAAACGTTCGCAGAGCGTCCTGGCGGAGAAGCAAAGCTTATCAAAAAGAGCAGGCCAAGCAACGCCATGGTGACGACGATCAAGCCCACTGGCTTTCGGGTGGGACTATCGGCGATACTGACCCAGTCTGCAGGATAGACAAAGCTACAGTGTGTGTAGATGAACGGTGCGGCCGATCCAGTAGTTGAACTTCTCAGCTTCTTAACTTGTGTCGCTTAAAAGCACTCACTCGTCCGTAGCGACTCGACCGGGAAGTTCTAAGCTTGCGGCAAGGGGTCGGGAATTAGTTTGTGTCCGGACAGCTGGTTGCCTGTGGCAAGGGTACATTGTATGTGTAAGGCTTGCAGCAAGGAGTCGGAGATTAGTTTGCGTCCGGACAGCTGGTTACCTGTGGCAAGAGTATGTGAAAGCTTGGCAGGTTCATATGAATACCGGCCTTTTTCCCTTTGACGAACTTTGTCCTGTTAATGTTGCTCAGGCGAAACCGTCGGCGTCTCAAACACCCGCAGTTCCAGCGGCGCCCACACGACCGAAACATGGCTCTAGAAAATGACGGAGGACAGCTTTAAACAAGAACTCAGAGCGACCTCTGCTTGAATGATGATGGTACCGGTATCCTAACTTGAGCGGCGGCCGTTTTGCGTCAGTTGGCAGAGCCCGGATGGCGTCTTCAAGGAGCTTTGTCGTCATCAGGTCGGCATCGACTCGTTGTGGATCAGTTGTTCTCGCGGTCGAGCCGTGAAGAATACCACACATGCCAGAAACATTCTTCTGGGTGTTGCACGCCGATTTGTCTGACTTTTGCACTACTGCTCTCTTAATTCCTGCGACTGGACTACACAGGGTTGGGACGGAATTTGGTCTTCAAATTGTTCCCGATGATGTGATTGCACCATATCCCAACCGGACTCGCGAGAAGTTGTGGCCAGTGAATCGCGTAGTTCTCACAGGACACTGCACGAATGTCTACAAGCAGTCAAATTTAGTATTTTCAACTGTGTGATCAGTCTCCCGAATCGGCACTGGGGAAGGTCGGGGAAGCTTCCTTTTCACAGTCCTGCAGTGATCCCAGGTCTTGTCAATCGATAACCAGCCGCACATCGCCCTCGCCCAAAGGGTCTTCAAAGGCGCGCTTGCGGCATCAAGAAGGTTGTCATAATACAAATCTGACTTCGGCTTCTCCTGAATAAATATCAGCCAGTCAAAATTGAGAAAAAGAATATTTTAAGGCGGACCCTGACAAGACCGGTTTTGACTGATGCCGTCCTAGCAGCGGATAAGCACTGGTGCCGGCAGGAGGCTGGGCTGCCCACAGGAAAGAAGAAAGACATCGAATGGAATTGTTGAATTCCATTACCAAGTGCTCAAGCGCAAAACACTATAATAAGTTCCCGGATAGCTGACAAGTGCAAGACGAGGTCCTGCATCAAGAAGGGACAACGCAAGATTGGCTAGGTGAAGCATATAGTCTGTATCAAGTCAAACGATGGCGAGTCGGCGACATCTCCCTGATGTAATTGGCTTCAAGGAGAGTGCACGTGAAACGAAAGGTGCAATGCACGCTGCGAAAACGTAGTAAACTTGAACGTGGAAGGTGACCTTGCATCGCCATGCCGGGGCGATGATTGCAAAGCCAAGTCGACTTCCCTAGCAGCTTTATAGGTGAGCACCTCCTGTTCAAAAAGGGTCAACTTCGCTAGGTAGCTCGCTTGGAAATTCAAAGACTGGCAACGTTAACGAGCAGATACCGCATTTTGTGATAACAGCCTGAGGTTAGCAATGCAGGGCGAGCCCCATTCTTCTTTGATTCATGTTAAACAGGAGTGACTGGTTTGAGTCAAATGTTAACTGACCGCCTTTGGTTCGGTCCTATGGCATTTCGGTTGCCTGGCAGATGAGCATGGCATTCGCTGTCCACACCACCACAGTTGTTTACTAGTAGAGCGGTCGAGTTCAATTGACTTGAGCTCATCATGCCATGAGGAGCATTTATAATCTTCAGCGTCTCCGTGCTTCAGCTGTCTGTTCATGCCCACCAAGGCCAGCTGTGCTAGTTTTCTGCCTTCTTTTTTTTCCTTTTCACACTCTCCTTCGAATCCATCTGTCAGTTAGCAAGCCTTTTATGCTATTGACGATGATGTTGACGCCAAAACGTCTGTATATTCCATCATCGTTAGTTCACCGTTTGTATAGGAATAAACCTTTTTGTGGAATCCATATTCGTTGCTATCTACCTTTTTCATTAGTTAATTTTCATCACCAGTTAATTTGAAAACTAAGATCACGTCATATAAATATATATAATAGTACTTTCTGACGGTGGTATGTCCTGCTGCTACTATACTAATCCAGGGACCGGTACTGAGCAGCGCCTTTGTTGAAGAAGATAATTTTGAAAAAAGGAGGGAAAGGGGAGCGAGGCATGAATGAGATCAGGAAAAAAACGACGGCTTACCACGGCCAGAAATCCTATCAGCAAGCGCAGGAAATTGACCGCGTTTGCCGAAGAACTTCGCCGGGGACCAGGCTGATGCCTCGCTTCCCTTTCCGTCTTTGCCACTTCGCTTTCTCTGAAATTTATTTCTGTCTTTTCCGAGTGGATCACTCTGAGTGAATGAGAGAGAAAGAAGTTCTAGGGAGAGATCAAGAGGAATAATGACCATGGACCTGCCAGGATTTGAACCGGGCACCTTTCACTTACGGGGCGAATGCTCTTCCGACTTGTAAGAGCATTCGCCCGGTAAGCGCAAGGTGCCCTCTTCAAACCCTGGCAGGTCCATGGCTTTTTTTCTCTCGATCTCTCCCTGCAACTTCTATCTTTTCGGTAAAAAATAGCAGGGAAATGACTTTAGTAATTTCAGGCAAGGTATACGCAAGGAATAAAATAAAACAAAAAATGAAGATTAGCGTATAACGAATATTTTATTTCTTGCTGCAAACTGACCGGAAGGTAAATGAGTTTCTCGTATACTACAACAGATACGAGCAGGCTCCGAGGCTTCACCTGTTTTGACTTCTGCACCGACGCATCTTTTGTATGCGTCGAGCGACCTTTTCGACAAGGTCATATGCGCCTTCTCTGGCACGTGTTACCCCATAGTACATTTTGTAACAATCGGATTGGGCTTGCCTCTTCCTGTGTGTTGTTCTCTGTCTCTCTGTCTGTCTGCCTCTCCACCCTCCTTCTCTCTCTCTCTCTTTCTCTCTCTCAGTCTTTCTGTTTTGCCTTGTAACCCGTCTGTCGATCGCGGCAATTGGGTACAAAATTTCCATCAATTACCTCCATTGCCGCCCAGAAGAGTTGGTATGCTGCCCTATCTATATTTATACACTTCGGCGAGGGTTCAGCCTTGTCTACGCCCTCCCTGTCAGTCCACGCGAAAGTAGAATGCAGTTTCCCTGAAGTACGTGACGTCTCAGGTAGATCGGAAACTGGGGAACCGTTTAGTGCTAAACCTTCTAGTAACCTCTCGAAAGAATTTGACAAGCTCTTCGAACCTCGCGTGTACATGGTGCAGTGGTTCATTTTACCGTTGCTGCACCTGCAATCAGTAGGGCGAAACGCCCTGGGCGAGAAGCTCACAGCATTGCCCAGTTGGCCATACACACGTGAACACTACTGTAGTCTGCCACTTTCGCGCGTGGCCGGGTCACTACGATCCGGCGTCATGAAGCTCACCGAGGGTTTGCTGTGCAGTTGCACTCCAGTCGATCCGAAACGCTCACGTACGAATGGGGAATTTGAACTTGGTGCTACCGACTAAGCTAGGCTTTTCTGTATGGTTTGCTCACCGCGTTGAATTATCCTTTATGCTCAACGAGCGTATGTTTTCTCAGTCCTTTGTCGGTTTGAACTGTGGTGGGATCCGGATATCTCCGTCGCGCGGCTGAAACAATCAATCCTTAATATTATTAGTGTTAAAGATAGTACGGCTTGCAGCTTGTGCAGAGCATACAAAGACAGAGAGAGAGGGGGAGGGGAGGAG
>JAOWAR010176407.1:0-12500 GCA_028571005.1 Clathrina lutea | reverse complement strand
GTGCCACAAGCTGCTTGGTGATGGTGCTGCAGGTTTAATTTCTAGGAGATGACACTGCAGGTTGTTAGGTAATGGTGCTGCAGGTTGCTAGGCTATGGTGCTATTGGTTGCTAGGCGATGGCACCACAGGTTTGAGCCCTTCCCGTGTCCTTTTTTCCTTCTCCTCCAAACATGCATCATCTTTCCTTGTTGATACCAGTGACCAACCGCGCGTGGCATTCAAATTATGTGAAGACTTAAAGAGTTCCAAAATCTTGCGAATACTTCAGAGCTGAGGGAAGGGAGGATTGGTTTTCAAGAACCATGAAAAGGGAAGCAAGACAATATTTCTTTTCAGAAAGTGAGAAGTCCGGCCACCATTTTAAAGACAGCCCCAGGGTTTCTTCCTTTTAGCATAATGTTACATCTTCACAGGTAAATGCCTTTCAAACTTCAATCGAATAATTCGGAACAGTTTAGAGATTTTTCTTACTTCTTTCAGGATTGATCATGAGCACAAACTCTTGTGGAAAAATTAGCACTCTGCCAATACATACACACCTTGTAGAATTTTGTCATCAATATTTTGAAAATAGGTGACGTCTTGATGCCATCCCTAGCATGCAAAGCCAGTCTGAAGACGTCACGGATGAATAAATGAGTTTGAACCTTACTAATTGCCAATGATGCATTCAACTGAGTGATAGGATATAGAAAACTGTCTGCAGAAATTTAACCATGGTAATGGAATACTTTAAGTAATTGACAGGAGATGACAAGAACGGTGTGCTTACGTTTGCATGGATTAGGCTCTTGTGGAAAGCCGGGTTTCCATGGAGCATCATTGAAAAATGAAGCGCATTTGTTGCAGTTTGGACCGGTCGTGTGATGCTGACACTGGCAAACCGAGTGTACCTGGAAGGGCAGGATGAGAGATGGCACTGGTAATCAGTGTGCAACACATTACACATTATGACAGTAACCAGGGCAACATTTTATGGTTGCGTAGGTACCATTAATTGACTGAGAATGGTTGCCCAGGTAACATTCATTGGCTGAAATGTTCATTGCAATTGACTGAAAATGGTTACCCAACATTCATTGACAGAAAATGGTTGCCTAGGTAAAATTCATTGGCTAAAAACTATACACTGAGCATGTGGTGTAATGGCCTTCACAGCATTGAAGTCTCCCGTGTACACCTAAAATGTTACTGAAAATCAAGCGTCATCATTTGTCGTGTGTTCTGTGTTACTCTTCTTTTACGATGTGTACAATCCAGGTAGGCACCACCTGCCGGAAGATGCAGGCACGAGTTAAAATTTCGACCAGGTAGTGGCAAGAATGCACACTGGGCCGCATTATGGTGAAGCCACATTGAATGGCTGACAAGCTAACTTAAATTGCAATTCATCAACATATTCGAATAATCTATTTCTTACATCCACCTGAGTCCTCAATGACTTTTCTAAGCATATACTTCACCAATCACTACTATTTGCTTCTTCAGTGATCATGAGCATGAACAAAAAGAGAGTTCTATTCAAAAATCATTGAAGACTGATGGATTTGGACGAGGGTTCTAATCTAGATGCCCCAGTCAGGATCCCCATGACCTTTGAAGACCTCAATGACTTCCTCTCATTGTCAAAGACAATTGTTCCTCTGTGCATCAATGTAACCAAGGTAACCAAGGATGGCTTGTGGAGCTTTGCATGTTTTAAGGCGACTAGAGTTTCTTCTTCTATCTTTCTCACCATTCTGGGTACACTGGACGAAACACCTTCCGCAGGCGTGCACACGTCGGCATGGCCGTAGCAGAAGCAGTTTCCTCGGATGACAAGATCATAGACGGCATAGTAATACTTCAGCCAAGCTTCAGGCAGAGGCTGTGATGGGTCGATGGGGCGGGTCGCATCGCCCAGGGTGTGAAGTTGCGTGAAGCGGATCCTAATGTTTGTCAGCTGTAGAAGCTGCTGGACGCTCTCCGAGTAAGGGTTTCTTTTCTCACTCAGACGAAGCGCATCGAGTACCGTGAAGGCGATCTTCCAAGCAAAGAAATGAATCACAGGAGAAAAGAATGTTTCACATTTCCTTCCCAGGCTAAGTTTACGTCATCAGCAGCTGGTGTGTAGCTGTTGTTTCTTCTTAAAACAAAATAATTGTTTGAGTGTGGACATATTGGTAAAAACTGGCTTCTTACACTTGAACCACAGAGAAATCACATCGCATGGAGACACAGTCTGGAAAGCATTTCCTTCTTGTAGCATTCGATGCTGATATGCTACAATGTTTCAACTATACAAAATGGCTGCTCACCTCTCCTCTTGTGGCGGGTGGTATGGATGAATAACGACGTGTGCAGGTGGCAGGAATGATCTCGCCTGCTCTTCTCTGGCTTCTAGGCACAGGGCCAAACGATTCCACCATACTGAAGCAGGCACCACAGTCAAACCCAAAGAACTGGTAAGCGTGCCATGTCTTCCCAAAGTCTAAACTGCGATCGACAGCCATGCACGCTGGTCTCACGGATCGGAATGAAATCACCATGTGCGTGAAGTGGAAGATGGCATTAAAGTCAATTCTGAGTGTCACCTAGGCACAAAAAAATCCGTCAGGGCTAATTCAATCCATTAGAGTGAGTTTAGTGACTGACCACATGATTAGATGTAACTTGATACTGATAAAAACACATGAGGGTGGTGGAGGGCATGTTTAGCCCCTGGTTATACTGTGAAGGCCTAGACTGTGTGATGACAGTTGGTTTCACACTATGGTTTGTGAATTACACTTACTCACGGTCTGGCACTTACTGGGGGATTTCCCACTCTCGTATGCTTGTCATAGCATTGTGTGTAGAAGTTCCTGGCAGATTTCACTAAACTAGAATCCTTACTATACTGGCCCTGCCAACCAATTCCAACTAGAGAAATATCCGTCCAGTAAGAACAGGCACCATTATCGCTATCTAGCCGTCAAAGTGTCTGCCTGCGAAAAGCCCATGTGCCATGCTGGTCTAAGCTGAACATGCCAAGAGGGATTCCCCAAAACGAACCTCTTCAATTCCAGGCTCTGACTGCCACCAGGTCCAGTTTTCAAGAGGCAGTTGAAACTGCGAGTCAGTCATCAAGTTTGGGGTATGACGGTTCTTGTCATTGTCACAGATTGAGCAGACGGACTGCGAAAAGATGCAGTATCTTGACGGTCCGCTCAGACCGCATGTATTGCTAGCGTTGATTGTCCGACCAATTGCCAAATTGCCGCTAGCCGGGCTTAGACAGCCTTCATTGAGATTGCAGCCAAAACCTGAAGAGAAATTTATCAATACAGAAAATTGTCAAGCGCAACTTTTGAAGGTTGTTGTTTGTGTGTGTGTTCGTGTGCATGTGCTTGAGAGAGAGAGAGAGGGGAGAGAGTGAAAGAGAAGGGGAGAGAGAAGAGACAGAATGAAAAGAAGAAAGAAAGAAAGAAAAAGAGAGAGGGGAGAGAGGGAGAGAGAGGGAGAGAGAGGGAGAGAGAGAGAGAGAGAGAGAGAGAGAGAGAGAGACAGAAGGACAGGCAGAGACAGCGAGGGGGAGGAGAGATAAAGGCAAGCACAGAATTGTGGGGATATGCCACTGAAGCCACCCTCCAATTGCGATTGATTTTTGTGTCTTGCTGTCCATGCCAATTTTTTCGTCCCTGCCTGTTACTAATTAACTAACAGGATTGTTTGCACCCTGGGATCGAGCTTGCTTGAACATTCCTCTGTCATTGCCGTTCCTCCACTTTTCGGGCTCTCCTTCCCTCATCTTCTCTCCCTCAGCCGTTTAGGCCTGTTTATCATCAAAGTTAAGTTAATGATTTTGGGCAAAAACGTTTGTAACATTCGTAGATGGTGGTCTCCAACTGACCTGTCATTCTATTTATATATCACTATGTCAACTGAAGATTAAATTGTTCCCAATAAAGAAACACGTTGCCAGTGTTTATGTTGCAGCCTGCAGTTGAACCAAAACACTTCAGAGGTTTGAAGAACTTTACAGAAAAATTCAGATAACAATTTGTATCATCCCTGGCTGGAAAGGATTTGAAAACAATGTTGAACTTTCTTCTATCCTTCCTGAATGATTGCACAGAAGTGTCTGCTTCTGAACAAGAAGGCTTGGGAAACGTAACAATTCACAATGTAAAGTTGACTATTGCGAGTCCTTCAGCCCAATGCTTGTCTCGCATTTAAAGCTATTTTCGAGCTCTGCTCCTTATGGCAGTTCTGACCACACATCCTCTCTACCTCAGGACTATGCATGAATACATGATAAATGACCTCTTTTGGTATTTTAAATTTGGAGCACGTGTGGGTTATGTGACTTAGGGTACCATACAAGCTTAGCTATGAAACAACAGAAAGGGTGGGATACATTAGGGTTTCTGGCCAAACCCAAACCCTGGGGTAGACACACTGCAAAACAAGTATCACGTTGGCATACACTGTGCTCGCACACACGCACACACGCACTCACACACACACACACACACACACACACACACACACACACACAAACACAAGCAAAGTAAAAGCAAAGACTACAGCTGCCGCTGAGCGGTCATGCCGCCTGGCTTCAGAAGCCAGGTTTCCTGTGCGCTACTACAGGACTTTGGGCCCGCGCGCACAAACCTCCTGGGACGGGGCCAGTGTGCCGCAGGAGGCACCAGTTTGTACAGTGATCTTGGTGTGGGCACCGTACGTCCCACCTGGGCCAAGACCACTAAGCGATGGCAGACGTGCGAACTGGTGGTGCTTTGCCCCGCTGATCGCAAGCGATCAGCTACCCACTTGCAGCTGGGTGGACTGAGACAATGGGAGTAAAGAGCCTTGTCCAAGAACTCAACGCGACTGCCAACCAGCCGGATTCGAACCCAGGACCATTAGATCCTTAGTCCGACGCCATAACCGCTTGGCCACCGCGCCTCACACACATACACAACGCACACACACACACACACACACACACACACACACACACACACACACACACACAACACACACACATACAACACACACACAACAAACACACACACACACACACACACACACACACACACACGTGCACGCACACGTCAAGGGCATGGGACGCACAGCATGCTGCTGTTTCATCACAAACTGAATACCCAAGACTTTGGCCATTGTTTGGAGTGGTCTGTGTGAGTTATGAGTGCTTTGCGGTGATCAGTGGCTTCCTGCTCAAACCCAGACCGTGCACCATGCCACACAGGTGGTGCAGTGACACCTAAGCACAGAACCATGCTCCATCCAGAGAGGCTTCACACACCTTTTTGGTTTCACCCTCGCTGACAGTGCAGATACTCAAGAAAGGCTATAACCCTGGACTGAAATCGTAGCGTTACGCATCGGACAGTTGTTAGTCCGTTCGATCTATTCGCTGGAATCCTCAATTTTGATCAGAGCTGACGACGGTATATGTATAGATCCCTGAAATGCTTGCACCTTCTTGCTCGTTCACCACCGAGTCATACAGCTGATCATGACACTACACTGTAGTTTAATGCCACTTTCCTCGGTCTACATCGGATGCAAGTCCGAGCAAACGGTACAAGCGGGCCACGCTACCAGTCACGCTTGACTGACAGAGATCATCAACTATAACGGAAAATTACGCCATATAATACATCGCACGCACAATAACAAACCCACGCCCGGATGGAGTCTTCCAAACTGTGCGCCAAGCATCACACCCGCCCCAACTCACCAGGTACTTGAGCTAAAGTCACGGTCGAGAGCGAGACAATAGCAAGTGTCGTCAAGAAAATCGAGCCGCACTGCACGTGCAGGTAAATTCGAGCCATTGAGCTCCAACGTCCAAGGTAGCAGAAGAGCTGATCGCCTACCGAGCAAGTCGCCTCGCTTGGAGAAACGCGAGAGAGCTAGCGCTCAGCAAGAACGTGACAGCATGAAGTATGACCGGTGCGACCAGTGACGATGGACCTGCTAGCGCTGTGTTCACGGTACGTGACTACCGTCTCCAGCGAGCAATGGACTGGAGCACCTGGAGCAAGCCACAAGGCTCGCTCGTGAGCAAAGAGAGGTGCTTGAGACAGTTGGACTTCTCCACTACGCGGCCAACACCGGCTAGCTAATCAGAGGGGAAGCTGGTCACCGCTGGAGGACAAGACGCTTGAGGCTCAATTAGTGCTGTGTCCACAACTTCGCTTACCGACGCCCATGGCCGCTCGTGAGGTGACGGCGAGAATGTTTGTGCAGCTCGGAGCGTTTTTCGTACCCCCTTCACGTCTGCAGTCTGTGGCCGGGGGCAGAGCCGCGGCCCTAATGCGGCTGCTTTGCGGCCCCGCCACGGAGACACGCACGTGCGCACCAATGCATCGCCAGCGACAGGGCGCTAGGGTGCGGGCTACAGCTGCATGCAGCCCGTGTAACAATGCAGTGGGCGATGCGGGGGACTTTCTGGCCCTCAGCAAGCTGTCAGCGTGCCGAATCGGACTTCTTCGATGCTCACTACCGGTACACGACTGCACCCTGGCCTGTTGACTTGGTGAAGCGGGTCACCACGATCACAGTCCGGACTGATTGCAGATCATTGGAAGATGGACGACGGGTACAGACTTGGGGACGTCACGCGTATGCGAACCACATCATAACACTTGTAGACTACTGGGCAGCAAGTCTTCCGACCCAACGCTTGTCTGTGAGTGTGCAGGCTTGGCCAGGCTATCATTGGGTAGCTATTGCCCTCGCCACGTCGTCAACCACCACCGCGATAGCAGCGATAGCACCGTTCCTTTATCTTGGGGCACTCCTCTCAGCATTGCACAATAGGATTTGCACAGTTCAGTGCTGGATGGTTGTTTCCACTCATGGCCTATAACATCAACGCACTCCACGACCTAGGTTTGGTTTGACTTCGGCCACTATAGCTATAGCCGTCTCCCTCACTGTGTGTGTACGAATCTTACGTCGCACGCGTAGATCTCTTCGCACAGCCTGAGTGCACGCACGCAGTGGAGTCACCGAGCACAGCTCTGGTACTACTTGAAACACACGCCAATGGGAGACACTCTGAAGGATCCAGCCCAATCTTGAAAACGTTTTCGGTGTTTTGCACCCGTCATCAGTTCACGAAAGGAAAGGAACACATTGTTCACTGAAGACAGAAGACGAATGGTAGTTAAGCTTGAATCGGAATTTTATGGTCTCTGGCAGGTGTGAATTGAAAGAGTGAAAGAGGTGGAAGCAGCGAGTGACAGGTGAGAGCAATGTAGGTGACACTCCAGAACTTGAGGCCAATGAAATCTGGTGAACTCGGATGTTATGGTAAGAAACTGGTGCTGAAATTTGTTGGCGCCAGTTCAGGGCTGGTTTGAGGCGGCTGATCTAGTGGAAAGCCTCTTTGATATACAGTCACAGGTTGTTGTGTTGATGTGCAAGGATCTCAAAGGAAATCTGCAGCTGTTGGTTGGGCTGGACGGCATAGAGGTGATGGCCCAATGCAAAGGAATGGTAGTGGGCTTTGGCCTCATAGATGTGTTCCTGCATCCATAGGGAAGCCTTCTGTTGGTCGTGTCAACGTACGACCGAGAGCAGAGGCTAGAGATGCAGGTTGCCTGGTATCCACCACAACGGATGTCCACGATTAAAGGTGCATACGTAGCCGCTGCATGCTTTGGAGCTCTGCTTTGGTCGGCGTCTAGTGAATACCTTTGAAATATTTGAAATAAGTGAAACAACTAACGGAAAGAAAGAAAAGGAACGTTTCGCCAATGGCTTCGTCAAGTTCTGCTAAGCAATGGTGCGTGCATCAGTTCTTTTAGGGTGTGAATTCACAGAAACACTGGTGACTTTATCGTCTTTTTTGTTGTTGTCGTTTGAAAATAAATTATTCAAAGAAAGCCTTGCTGATTTGCTCAGTCATGCAAAGTGCATTTCAGAACATTCAATTCATTTCAGAACATTCAATTCATTTCAGAACATTCAATTCATTTCACAACATTCAATTCATTTCACAACATTCAATTCCTTTCACAACATTCAATTCATTTGCATTTCACAACATTCAGTTCATTTGCCCGCCTCTGCCTATGTCCACCATTGTCATCAATTTCTACCACACAGCAATTCCTTGCATGACATTTCGAGTCTTCAAAATCGAATTCTGTGGTTTTGGAACGTTTAGTAAAGAGACAACAGATGTATGGTATGTCGTGCGGTTCGCCACAGAACAAACAGGTGCGATGTTGTGGACGTGGTTTCAACTGCTCCACTCTGTGATTTCGACCATGCTCCACTCTGTGATTTCGACCATGCTCCACTCTGTGATTTTGACCGTGCTCCACTCTGTGATTTTGACCATGCTCCACTCTGTGATTTTGACCCTGATCCACTCTGTGATTTCGACCGTGCTCCACTCTGTGATTTCGACCATGCTCCACTCTGTGATTTCGACCGTGCTCCACTCTGTGATTTTGACCGTGCTCCACTCTGTGATTTCGACCATGCTCCACTCTGTGATTTCGACCACGCTCCACTCTGTGATTTCGACCACGCTCCACTCTGTGATTTCGACCATGCTCCACTGGCCCGTCTCTTTAATTTGTTGCAGTTCATTGGTATTGAGTTAACATCTGCTGAGGGGACAACACAGGGATGCCCCCTGGCCGTGATGTGTGCATTGAGTACTATGCTGCTCATCAACCTGTGCAGTGAGACAGCTACTGATGGCAGTACTGAAGTATGGTTTGCTGATGATTCCACTGTCAAAAGCCATCTGCGAGCTCTCCGTCTTTTCTGGGACATACTTACCAAACGTGGGTCCGTGTGAAGGTACTTTTGGCAAAGCCATCCAAAACCCTTGTGGTGAAGTCGGTGTGCCACACTGAATCAGAGGAAATATTTATGGAGATCATCCGACATGTGAATCCAGCTCAACATCAGGGCCTGACCCCATAGAGGCCAGTGATGGGTGTGGCTGAACTGCTGAACCGCAAACAGTCAACCAAACGCCAGACCCAACATTTGCGTTTGAGGCATGGACTGACAGCAGCAGCCCTGGTTTGACATGGTATTTCTACCCTATGCACCAAGCTATCGGTTCAGGAACTGAGCTGTTCTACATTTAGACAATGGATGGCCAGAAGAAGATGGAGTGTGAGTTGCGAGGTAAAGCATGGCTCAGTTACTCCATGAATTGGTATGTTCATTGTGTGAAGACATAGGTCAGGAGGCGACTGTTGTCAGGCACAAAATTGCAACCTCACTGGCAGCGTGGAGTCGGGGTTCCCTCACTCCTACTTAGCATTCAATATTTCCAGGTCTGCCGCCATCCACTGCATTCACGGCTTATGATCACTTCGCCGCAGAAACCTAGACCTGGTACCTGTCTGCTTTGTGTGGGTGAAGAGTCCCAGTCTTCTCATTCTCTTCTTTTCATTTCTATTTGTCTTTTGTGATACTATCCATCTCTTTCTTCCTCTCTCCTTTTCTTGTTATGATAGGCATCCCTTCTCTCTCTCTCTCTCTCTCTCTCTCTCTCTCTCACACACACACACACACACACTTTCCTCTTCCTTAAGGAAGGCATCACCTAGGATTGAGATCGTTTTCATATACTTTGGCCCAGTCTCATGACAGCCCGTATACGCTGTGCAAGATAAAGTATCACACACAGTGAAACTCGAATAGTAGTAACGTCATCCCAGCAATATGGTACAGCGTACGGCACATCCGCAAAATACGTGGTGAAAGTTACTGCATAGACTTCGATCCACAGGAGAGGAAAAGCATGCTGACTGAAATGATCACTCAGGCAGACATCGATCTCTGGTCTTCTTGCTCTTGTTGCACCACGCCATGATTACTATAGCAATGGGTGATTAAGGAGTTAAGCTACACTACAAAAGAGCTCAAGTCATCACATCCCTCCCTTCCCAGAAGAGAAACTCCAAAATTACCACCACACCCACAAGTGGTGAATACAATACTACCCAAACTTTGAACTCAGAATAACAATCGTAACACTTTCAACTAGTCAGTGTCACAAATCCAATCTTTCAGGGGCCTTCACTCTTCGGGTCAAACGCCGCAAAGATGGTGAAGACGTCGTCTTTGCCACCGGAGTCGTCGCAGTGGCGGGTACAGCAAATTCCTCAGCATCAGGTAAGCCTTGAACACCCGGCTGTTCCACACGCTCTGGAACGCTGACTAAAACGCTCGTCTCGGGCTCAGGAACCAATGTCTCCTCCAACTTCTCCGCAAGCAATTGACATACCGGAAACACACGCTTCATGATCTGATTGGCATGACGAGGGACTATGCCTCCTGACATTAGCTCACATCGATAGTTCACCCGACCCAATCGTTGCAATACAGTCGCCAGAACCCATGACACACCTCCATCATAGTTCCTCACCTGGATCGACTCGCCAACCTCAAACTGATGGATCGAAGCTCCCTTCGTAGCCTGCTGACGATCTTGCTGTGCCGTTACTCGTCGTCGGACATCTGGTCGAATGAAGTCCAGGCAGGTTGGAAGCGGCCGGTGCATCAGCAACTCACAGGGTGGGATGCCAGTTGTTGCATGTGGCGTCATGCGATAGCGCAGAGGAAACTGACTCAGTCGCTTGTCCATCGTTCCAGTCGACTTCTTCAGTGCTCTCTTCACCGTCTGGACTGCCCGCTCAGCCAGCCCATTTGAAGCTGGGTGATACGGTGCCGCACGCACATGCTCAATGCCGTTCTCCTTCAAGAATGCCGCGAACTCGGCACTTGCGAAGCATGGTCCGTTGTCGGCAAACAACATCTCTGGAATACCATGTGTCGCAAACAGCATCCGCAAAGCTTCTGCTGTTGTCGCTGATACTGCTGACCTCACCAGGATGGCTTCCAGCCACTTCGTATGGGCGTCCACGACTACTAGCACCATGCGATTCTCCAGAGGTCCTGCGTAGTCAACGTGCAACCTTAACCACAATCTGTCTGGCCAGGCCCACGGTTGTGGTGCTGATGCTGGTGGCGACTTCGGTATTTTTCCTCGCAGCATTTCATCTAACGCTCTATGTCGCCGTCTACTCCCGGCCACCACACAAAAGTGCGGGCCAGTGCTTTTGTCCTCCCGATGCCTTGATGCCCCACATGTAGATTCTCCAAGATCTTCTCTCGTAATCGTGTTGGCACGATCACACGCTGGCCCAGTAGGAGACAATCCTGCTCCACTGAAAGCTCAGCTTGACGCCTCCGATAGGGCTGGAAGTGATCTCGTTGTCGGCCTTCCTGCGACCAACCCGACTCTGTGAAACGCTTTACTTTGCTCAGAATTGGGTCCTGCCGTGTCGCTTCGGCGATGTTCTCGGCCTTCACTGGTGAGCTGTCGAGGTAGTTCAGGAGTATGACGACCTCACCAAGCTGCCATTTTGTTGTGGACTTATGCAGCGGAAGGTGACTCAGTGTATCGGCGTGCCGATTCTTGCTGCCTGCCCGAAAGACTAGATGGTAGTTGTAGCTGGCGAGGGTGAGAGCCCATCTCTGAACACGCCTCGATGCCGTGGCAGGGGTTGCACTTCACTCTCCGAACAGCCCCAAGAGAGGTTTGTGATCAGTGGTCAGCGTGAACTCTCTGCCATAGAGGTACTTATGAAACTTCTTCACGCCAAAAACTAACACCAAACCCTCCTTGTCCGCCTTAGGCCACGAGCTACGTAAATCGTGGACGGCCCAGGAATTTTATCTGCGATGAAAATCCTGGCCGCTGATTGGTCGGTGCTGAGGCAGGACACTCGAGGCTCGACCATGCCGGCGGGCGCGCTGCACATGACGCCCACTTAGAATTATCCCATTGAATTTTATTTTCAGGACATCTTGTCGTAGCCCAACCGAGTTTGGACTCAAACTGGGGGTTTTCAACGGCAAAAAACACTTCAGAAATGGTTAGAAGTAGCATGCCTCCGCAGCTAGATAGTCAGTGTTGTACCCTGCCGCCCCCTTGGAGTTGACCTCTGTCAACAAACATTGCATGCAACCCCGGCCAAGACCTACGTGCCTGATGGCCTAAGGAACTGGGCGTACTTCCGTTCTGTATTGTTTAGCGTTCTTGATGCAAACGCAATCGGGCATTCCTGCCCATCTGGACTACGATGAGCTAGCACAGCTCCAATCCCGTAAGGCAAAGCATCACATGATAGCACCAACGGCTTATCCAAATCATAGTGGACAAGAACTCTGTCCGAGCGGAGCAGTTCCTTGCTCTTGTCGAACGCTGCCTGTTGCTGAGACGTCCAGGTCCAGCGCTGGCACTCGCTGAGCAGCTGGTTGAGCGGTTTGACAATGGTAAACAGACTTGGGATAAACTTCCGATAGAAGTTCAGCAAGCCGAGATAACTTCGCAGTTGGGCGCGATTTGCTGGTGGGGGCGCCTGATGAATGGCTTCCACCTTGTTTGCCGTAGGATGTATTCCTACTGAGTCGACCTGATGACCCATGTAGACAACTGAAGGGCGGAAGAACTTGCATTTCG
>JAOWAR010176297.1:0-16344 GCA_028571005.1 Clathrina lutea | reverse complement strand
AATGCTGGTGTATTCGTTCGCTTTACGTGTGATTGAGAACTTGCTTACATGTACTTCCCAATTAACATCTTTTCACTCCGTACGAGAAAATCGTACCACCTTGGAGTGGTTTGGTGGTCCAGGAACATCCATTGACAATTCTCTACATGTAGTGGCTGAAATGCTGGGGCCAAGCATCGAAATCCTCTCAATTCCTCCAGCAAAGAATCGGGGAAGAACGAAAGTCCTCGGGATGAGATTGATCTGGATCCATCCTCGAATTCGGATGCGGATTCGTCCAAAAAAAGGAAGTGGGAAGTAATCCACCGGTTGCCACCGGTGTAACCACCAAATGCCACCGGTGTAACCACCAAATGCCACCAAATAGGCCAAAAATAAATATTGCCAACATACACCGCTGCCACCAATGTAACAAACACCCAAGTAGAAGACAACAAGTGAGGAAGTGTTTGTCAGAGCTCTCCAAGGGGTTCGACTAAAGTCTTGTCGCTACTTGAAGGCTAGCTTTATTCTCCTTATGAAACCAGATTCGCCTCCTTTTAAGAGGGTGAGAATAATGATTCATGCGCACAGGGATCGTATCTTACCTAAACCGTACAGGCAAGTGAGACATGGATTACAGGGTGAAACACAAAGAGGGTAACAGAGTGGGAGAGATCGACAGAGAGAGAATGAAATCGACCAACGGAGCTGATTGTTACAATAAGATGAGAGGCGTGAAGATCATCTTGTTCAGACTGGTTCAACTGATCATAATGGCGCCGATCACCATTTAGCAAATAGCACAAGGCCAGTAAATATGCAAAATAACGTGTTATTCAGACTCCTTTCACCTGTGCCAACGATGCTTTGTAGCTCTTGATGACCAAGAGCAACATGCCTCCCCTCCTGTCCATCTTGCTTCCTTGCAAGTTGGAGGAAGGAGAAGAGAGACAACACACAAAGAGCGAAAATGGATCTCGACGACCACTCAATAGATACAACGTAGAAACGTAGAAACACCATTCAAAGACGGAAATGACGATCGCAACGAGCACTGTCGAGTGTTTGGCCTCACTGTAGCCAGACGTTTTTGGCCAGCGACCCACAATATGTATGTTGGGATGGTATGTGCAGGGATTTAGATCGACCGGGCCAACTTGCAGACGAAGAGCTGTGTAAGGGAGCCACAGGTCCCGGCCTGGCCCTGGACTCGTAATCACAAATCTCTAATGAATGGCAGCGGGACAACAATCCTCTTCAAGCAGCGGGTGGGGTCACCCACCCCAGCCTTGCTTCCAAGAGTTAGAAGCATAGCAGCCCTGTCTTATCACAATGAATCACTTTATGAACGTGAGGACCAACCAAATCTTTCCAAGAACAATGGCAATCCTCTTCCAAGCAGCGGGATAAACCCACTCACCCCTGTCACACAGCAAGCCGGACATCACACCCAGCCCAGCCCCATCACGGGAAAGGACCATCTTAGCAGCGAATCAATCAAGGTCAACACGCCTGCATTGGTGGAAGAGGTCAAACTGAGGAGTTACGTGTCATCTGTACACAGTCCTCCACCAGATTGGAGCCAGTCCCAGCGAGAGAAGGAGAAGGAGATAGAATAGGGAAGGCACACCAGCGGGCAATGTGTCATCTATCATTTATTTTGTGTCTTTAATTTTGTTTGACAACCAATAAATTGTGCTCCATCTCTCTTCCTTTTGAGTTCTTGCTTGACAATATTGCAGACTTGTCACTGTGTTCGAATTTTCAGTTCCTGTTTTTTAATGCGTTTTTTTCCCAATTTCCAGGTCTCTCTCAGCCATTCACAGTTGAGTGGCAGGCGGTAGAATCCGTTCGTAGCCTTTTCAAAAACATTAGAGTGGAGTACCGTGAAAAAAGCCCAGATGGTCTTTATGGAGAATGGAAATTGTACCAAATGCTGCCAAACAAAGCCACGTCAGCGCAAATGTCCTTGCCCATTCCAGGTACCTACGAGGTGCTTGTCAAAGGGGTTCTTTCCGACGGGAGCTTGGTTGATCTCATCGAGGAGATGGAGTTCACAAATGGTGTGTAAATTTATGCAAGTCACTCTGTTCCCTCCCCTGAGAATTGTATTCCTCCCTGTCTTCATGAAGACCTCCGTAAAATTCTCCTCCCAGATTGAACAGGATCCCCTTTCCCTGCCTCTCTCTTCCCGTTCTCCACCCTCTACATCAGAAACCTTACCCTTCTGTCGTCCCTTTCTCAGTGGCAGTCAGTGCCAGTGTTATTGGTAGAAATCAGTGACGAACCGCGTCAACCCGGGTCATTGACCTGGCAGAATTTTGCAATCTTGCACGGGCAAGATTATGGCAAGTTTTGGAGGCTGAGTAAGCTTACGAGAGAGTATCGACTTGGAGAGAATACATCCGGTGAAGTCTCGATATGCGTGACTCCAGCCCCATAATGAAATAGTTCCATTTGAAGCTTGAAGCTTGCAACATTGGCAAGCGTCCAGCCAACGCGTCACTGGTACTGGTGGATGGTGACAAGGCGACCTTGCAACTGCTTGCAATATGAGGTCACATGGTACAAAATGTTGCATGCCGTGAGGGAGTGAAAGTTGTTGTAGCTTGCAACATCTACAGAATGTTGCGTGTAAGTTCTGCGGTTTTATATGCTGCAATGTGTTTGGTGGGGTGCCATATTTCTTTGTACCATCTTGTAAATGTCAAATACTTGCCAACATTCTTACAAGGTACAGTATGTATCGGCTATAGCGTGGCCTAATGATTTCTGTGGATTTATCATTATAGACGATACATCACTACAAGTGATATGCATGGTACACGTATGACATGTATGTCCTATGGGGAGTCAGCCCGCGATCGTTTGCGACGGGTGCGTCCGCGTATCGAACGGTAGTGTACGCTTACTTGCTCTCTGAGCTGCATAAAATCTTTAACGATCATCGTTTGACAAAGCATTCGCTCGTTTGGACAATCCTAAGCGAATCCATTCGAACCTTCGAACCTTCTTGAACCTTCGAATTATTTGAGTGCAATGGAGCCTTCTGTGAAGCGCAGTAGAGTTAGTTTATCCACTGAAAAAAAGATTGAAATTCTCACCTACATCGAGAAAAATCCCCACGCTTCGCAGGGTGATGCTGGCCGACATTTCGGAATCGGTCAGTCTTCCGTTTCGACGATAATCAAAAGGAAATCGACCATCTTGGAGCTAGCTGCTAGTGGAATGACCAGCGTCAAGAAAAATCGAGCGAGCAACTGTGTCCCACTGGAGCAAGGTCTTGAGCAGCAATGAGCTGTTCTATGAAGCATGTCTGGCAAAGAAACTGACGTCCATTACGGGGCCGGGAACTCGCTGATGAACTGGTGAAGAGGGGAATTGTCGATGCGAAAAGCGTTTCGTCCTCTTCTTCAGGCTATTGATACTGTGAGGTCAGCCATGTATGCCTGTAACGGTGATCCTGCTGCTCACTCGAAACTCACCAAAATTGACACCTACCTTGCCAGTCGAGCTGCTTCAAGAATGCAGCAAAGAATACTAGCTGAACTCTGGCAGCAGTAATTATCCATGGACACTACATTGCCATCACTATATGCTTTTTGCACATAATTTAATGGTTTTGATTTTTTTCTCCATTATAACATCCGATATATCGCTATAGCCGATATATTGCCTATAGTGATACTTTATGTGGCTTTTTGGCGTTCTGATTATGATTTTTAAGGTTTTATCATTATAATCCGGTCTATCACTACATCCGATCACTCTATAGCCGATACGTACTGTGCTTTGTAATTTGATGTTTCTCTGTCCCTCGCAGGCCCAAGAACCAGCAATGCCACACTGACAGGTCGACCAAAGATTACTGCAACGCTTCCCACGACTGCAGTCCAAGACCTTCATCAAAGCGCAACGGGTGTGTTACAACCCAACTTTCGTTTAGTGTAGACGAAGAAGGTTGATGTTATACCTGGCGCGAGAAGTATTCTTGAAATTTTGGTTTGAGGCCTTGTCAGTAAGTGTGGCAAAGAAGCAACACTAGAATTGAACATGATAAAGACCCTTCAGTTGAGATGAGGAATTCCGATCTGTTGTTTTTCCTTGTTGTAATCTTCACTGAGCAAGGTGTCCCTATAGTCCATCATGCCAAGTCTAAAGAGCGGATTTCCTTTTTACAGCATTAATTTTCTCAAAATCAGATCATAAGAAGCTCAACCCAATACTAAATACAGCACAGGCCTTTCACATCTAAAGTTTGCTTGAGTATGTCGACATTGCCTCGCCACAATCTGCCTGCTTTTTTTCTTCTGCACAGACCCAGTCACAAGCAGGGCTACACAAACAAGCATTACAACCAATTCTGCCATGTCATCACAGCCCACCGGTGTCACTACTGATAATGCTGCAACGCTAACAGGTAAGAAAGGAGTAGGTAGCATGCTGCTCCTTGGTCTTAACTGGATCGGCGTGAAGAGTCTTTTCCAGAAGATCCAAGCAAACCCTCCTTTCTCGGTTGATCTGACAAAGTCAGCCGAGGTTTCAGATGTCCGGCGCATAGGAACATTCTTGAACAACTGACCAGTTAGTCCCACAGCCGTAGACTGAATTTTGTCCCATCTACTCATGTATAATGATGATTGTGGGAGATCAACTGCAGCTAATATGTTCTGGTATAAGGATACTGGGAAAACTGGAGCAAGCTGTGATAGTATAACATAATTTTCTAATTTGTAAGAGGTTCTGGAATAGCTGAACATTTGACACTGAGCTGAACCCCCTTATGAAGACTGCTTGTGGAAAACTGTGTGGCCTCAGCCCTAGCTTTCAGCACATATAGTACACTCAGACCTCTCTTATCCAGGCACCTGGGGACCGGGCACTGCCCGTAACTACGAAAAATCTGTAACTCAGAGCACCAAACTACACTTCCTCTTGAACCCACTTGAAGCGCCCCTGGACACAGCCATAACTCCCACTAACTTGAAAGCTGAATTCCTTTCAAACTACTTGCGTCAAAACTACTTCTGCAACAAAAAAATCCTTCTGATCTTGATCATCACGCACATGATTGTCGCCATTTCATGTGTTATGTCATAGTTTCCATGGTAACACCGACCTCCGAAGGTGCCTGGTAGACCGAGATGCCCGGAACTTCGAGCTCCGGATAATCGAGATTTGAGTGTATAGATATACTAGCTGAGTACCCGTCCAGTGGACAGGTCATGCTTTGCATGAAATGAGCGGACCGAAGTCAAGCGCGACACCCCTATCGAAGAGGTGCACTTCTAACTGATCTTAGTCCGTAGGTGGGGCTGCGCCGACAACCGCGCGATGCCCGGTCCAAACTTGGCTTCCCCCGTGCATGTGCGATGTGAATGGCTGTTGTGACTGGGACTGCGACAAAGTTAGCTACCTATACCTTTGTACACGGCGGGGTGGTGGTGTCTTCATTCCGCAGGAAGAAGAGCTCGGCGAAAGTTCGTTCTTTCTCTAAAACCTTCCCTGGAAGGGGCTCAGGCGTCGCAGAAAGTTTGGTGCCGATTGGTGCAGACGTTTTGGAACGTATAGTGGACAAACGGACAGACAGACAGATAACTTCAGAAATATATACAAGATTTGTGGCAGCTGCGGCACTCCTTCCCTAAAAGCCAATGAGGAAACTTTGGAAGAAAGAAGTTGCACGTCGTCTAAAGTAAGCATTTTTCCTGCACAGTGATACACTTCCAGATTAATTTTCATGTCAAAGCTTCTAGTACCACACGGATGAAGTGCTTTCGTTACTTTTTGTAGGATGATAAAGCTAGAGGAAACGTTTGGCCAAAACTCAGAGAATTGGAAAAGAAAAGTTGGGAATAACCTTCTCGATGTTTGACAAAGTATCGAGAAAGAAAACCTAGTCAGTTCTTCCAGGCTTTCTTAGGAGATTATCCTTATTTTTCTCACAAATTTCACTTCTGAAGTGGTCCAGAATTTGGGACAGGTTAGTATAAGGGATTTGATCCATTCAGAAGTGGGTTTTATGAGAATATTATGCTTGTCCATTGTGAGGGTGACTGGGAACATAATTGATTATTGCATGCTGGAATCATTCTTGCATAATCTTGGCCAGAGAGTATGAATGTAAGGTTCATATTTCTCTTTGTCAGAAACCTCCTCCTCATGGAAATTGCGAGGGAATGAGATTGTGTTGTTTCTTTGCAGAATGAAAACCTTGAGCCTTCACAGATTATGAGAGTGAAAACCTTCTAGAAAAGTCAAGTTTCGTTTTTGAGATATGTCAACTTTTCTACACGCAGTTCTAGGGTTGATTCACCCAGAAGGGTAGGCATACATGGCATGGCAAAGTGCCACTGTCCTACCGAGTTCAAAGACTCTTTACATGAAAACAAAGACCAACCTAAATAGAGATTGATGACACCACAAAAACTCGGCCTTTTCTGTCGTTGAGTTGCCGTTCAGTTCCCTGTCGCTCACTTTGGTCGTGCCGCTGCCAACAGGGCAGCCGAAGCCCTCATTCTTCCACTCCCTGGTCCTCTGCCTGACAATTGGCCAAGCAAGAAGTCATTTTCTTTGTCGAGAATAGCTTGGAGAGCCAAAGCCACAGTGAAAACACAAAGACGCCTCATGGGAGTTGGTAGAATCGAACAGAGCAGAACGCTGCTCCTGGCCATGTCTCAGATGAGGCCCGAGAGAGGAACACCAGCGATCGTTGCGCAGCGACTTCACTTCCTTCAACCTGGCACATAAAGGCTAAAGGTGACCTATTTCCCTCAAATAAGTACTCAGTGAAACCTGAAAGACCACATAGTCCGATGGTTTACCCAACGCCTGTCTACTTGTGAAAAGTGAAGTATAACCTACTCACTTCAATTGCCTGAAAATGTTGTCGGGCAAGTTCAATCGTTGTCGTCACGGTTTTGGGCCACGAAGGTAAATACCCCTTTTCTCAGTGGATGAGTCGCTAAAATATGCTTTTGTTTTCTGTTTTCATCTTCACCTTTTCAATGTCATAAATATAATCAACTGCTTATAGAGTGATAAAGAAGATGAAAGAGCAAAGTCATCACATCATCCTCTGAGAATGGTTGGGCAATGGCGCAGTTTCTAGTTCAGGCTATCTCGTCTACCTGGGAGTCTGAGGTCTGGAAGATAGTAGCCTGATCTAGAAATTGCGCCATTTCCCATCCTTAAAGAGGATGACGTGATGCCGCAGCGGATAAGTCAGGTGGTGATTTTTGTCTGCTAGGCGATTTAGTGCTGCAGGTCGAGTCCTGGTCTCGGCTCGGAAGTAGAGCGTCAAGAACTTTTTTTAATGTAAAAGGTAATTAGAATGAGAAAGGAGAGTGGTCACTGGCATCTTTACTTCTAGGTTGGTGACACAATAAAGGATTCTAATGAATTTCATGTGATGTGCGCGGAATCGATCAGAAGATGACCCCAGTTTTCTGTGAAAGAGCAGTATAGTCCTCCAATCTCTGGGGCAGCTTTACGGGGCCTCTACAAGTGCATAATCGTGATCAGAGGATTCTTTTCCTCAGTGTTAGTCTCCAACGATAATCCAATAGGACCAGCTTAGATGGGGAGGTCATGGATGTGCATCCTAGGAGTAGGCGTTTGTGAAGTCAGCTAGCTAGTAATGCCATGAGTAAAGGCATAAGGAAGAGCTGGAAAAGGAGAGTTCCGAGACAGGCTAAAATCTTTCTGCAAAAGACTGGGAAGCAGGCTGAAACCCTAGAAGTTCACCTTGTCCTTCATTTGAATCATCGAAAGATTTCTCAAGCGCAGGTCCATTTCCACTACCATCATCACCGTCACCGTGACCATCGGCAGCGACACAACGACCTCTGCCTTGCCCTCTGGCTGCTCTCCTCGCTTCTCCTTCCCTACACATTAGGCCTTCTCCTGCGGTGTCCCACGTCCGTGACCACGACCAGAGATGCACGACCGCCTCCCCCTCTTCCTCGGTCTGCGAACGCAGGCGTAGCCTCTTTGCCGTTCAATCATTTCTTGTCGTCGGCCGCCAACCTAGGCTTCTCGACCTTGCCAGCCTAGAACTCTACGCCCCGACAAGTCGATGTCATCGCCAGACGCATAATGAGCGCCGGAGCTTCCCTCGAAGGAAAATTCCAAGTCGAAGCTCCCAATCTGCAAATAATATCCTAGAGCTTTTTCTTCTTGCACGCCCAGCAGGGGCTACGCGAGATTGAGTCCGTACAAGCAAGGGAGCGCTGAACTTCGACAGTTTCTTTCTCAAAAAATTCCGACCGCAAACCCACTTGAGCCTTGCAGAAATCGAAATCATAGCGACACTAAAGCCCTCTCACCTAGGCATTTTTCACACAATGATCGCAGATTGGGATAGAACTAATCAGTTCTTGACGGAGTCCATCGACCCATATCAGTCGATATCTTGTCAGGCGGTAACGAAAGGGTTTCCCATTTTATGGTTCGCTTAAATATGCTTTTGTTTTCTGTTTTCATTTTCACTTTTTAAATACCAAAAAGATTTATCAACTGCTCACATAATATCAAGGTTGATGAAAAAGTTGAAAGAGGAGGAAGTACCAACGTTTACAGATTTTTAGTTTGGGATTTTCCTTTTTCAAACCTTCCTATTTATCTGTTTTTCTCACCAGCGATCTTCAAAGAAACCAGATATCCAACCTTGCAGAAAGTGTGTTCAGTGGTCTTTCAAGTCTCAAGTATCTGTAAGCGTTTATTTTTGTGGAAATCCTAGTTTCCTTCTTGTTTGAAATGTTGATATATAAATACAGCTGTAGGTGTCACTGAACTTCGTTAGAAACAATCCCGAGGAAAAGACCTTCCCCTCTGCAGCAGCGGCACATACAGGATCGAACCAAAATTTCATTGCAACAAAGCCAAGGTAGCGCATGTCCATTTTTGGGTAGGATGGGAAGAGCTTCCCAGGAATGAGATTTGGAGCCTGTCACTGCATTTTACCTAAGGTGAATTTGAAAATCAGTTCCCTTAGTTCATCTGAAGTCTCCTCCCTCAACTTTTCCAAAGTTAAGCTGGAGATGGAACTTCTTCTAGGGAAGGTGTATCTAGTTCACAGATACCACTCAGAGATTTCTAGGAACCTCGCATAATTATTATAGATTTGTAGCAGCTGCGGCACTGCTTCCCCAAAAGCCACCGAGCAAACTTTGGAAGAAAAGAGTTATACCTGATCTGAACTGAGCATTGTTCCAGCACAGTGATACACTGCAAGAATAATTTTCAGGTCAATACTTCTGGTACCACACGGATGAAGTGCCTTCGTTGCCTTTTTCAAGAATGATAAAGCTAGAGGAAATGTTTGGCCAAAACTCAGAGAGTTTGAAATGATCAGTTGTGGATGACTTTCTCGACGTATCGTCGAAACAGAATAGCACGTGTGTCTGGCTTATTTCTAATGAAGTTTGACAAAGTATCGAGAAAGAAAACCTAGTCAGTTCTTCCAGGCTCTCTTAGGAAATCATCCTTAACTTTCTCACAAATTTCTTTTCTGAAGTGGTCCAGAGCTTGGGACAGGTTAGTATAAGGGATTCGATCCATTGAGAAGTGTGTTTGATGAGAATATTATGCTTGTCAATTGTGAGGGTGACTGGGAACATACTTGTTTATTGCATGCTGGAATCATTTTTGCATAACCTTGGCCAGAGACTATAAAGGTCAGGTTCATGTTTCTCTTTGTCAGAAACCTCCTGCTCATGGAAATTGTGAGGGAATTGGGTGGTGTTGGACTTTTGCAAAATGAAAACCTTTAGCTCTCACAGATTATCAGAGTGAAAACCTTTTTGAACAGTCTAGTTTCGTTTTTGAGATATGTCAACTTTTCTACACGCAGTTCTAGGGTTGATTCACCCGGAAGGGTAGGCATACATGGCATGGCAAAGCGCCACTGTCCTACTGAGTTCAAAGACTCTTTTGACTGAAAAAAGACCATCCTTAATAGAGATTGATGACACCCCATAAACTCGGCCTTTCCTGTCGTTGAGTTGCCGTTCAGTTCCCCGTCGCTCATTCTGGTCGTGTCCCTGCCAACAGGGCAGCCGAAGCCGTCGTTTCTTCCACTTCCTGCTTCTCTGGCAGACGGATGGCCAAGCTAGAAGTCATCTTCTTTGTCCCGATTAGCTTGGAGAGCTAAAGACACAGTGAAAACACAAAGACGCCTCATGGGAGTTGGTAGAAGCGAAGAGAGCAGAACGCTGATCCTGGCCATGTCAAAGATGAGGCCCGAAAGAGCAACACCAGTGTTCGTCGCACAGCGACTTCACATCCTTGAACCTGGCACATAAAGACACAACGTGACCTATTTCCCTCCAATAAATACTCAGTGAAAGCTGAAAGACCACAGAGTCCGACGGTGTACACCATTTATTTACCCAACGCCTGTCTACTTGCGAAAAGTGAAGTATAACCTACTCACTTCAATCGCCTGAAAATGTTGTCGGGCAAGTTCAATCGTTGTCGTCACGGTTTCGGGCCACGAAGGTAAATACCCCTTTTCTCAGTGGATGAGTCGCTAAAATATGCTTTTGTTTTCTGTTTTCATCTTCACCTTTTCAATGTCATAAATATAATCAACTGCTTATAGAGTGATAAAGAAGATGAAAGAGCAAAGTCATCACATCATCCTCTGAGAATGGTTGGGCAATGGCGCAGTTTCTAGTTCAGGCTATCTCGTCTACCTGGGAGTCTGAGGTCTGGAAGATAGTAGCCTGATCTAGAAATTGCGCCATTTCCCATCCTTAAAGAGGATGACGTGATGCCGCAGCGGATAAGTCAGGTGGTGATTTTTGTCTGCTAGGCGATTTAGTGCTGCAGGTCGAGTCCTGGTCTCGGCTCGGAAGTAGAGCGTCAAGAACTTTTTTTAATGTAAAAGGTAATTAGAATGAGAAAGGAGAGTGGTCACTGGCATCTTTACTTCTAGGTTGGTGACACAATAAAGGATTCTAATGAATTTCATGTGATGTGCGCGGAATCGATCAGAAGATGACCCCAGTTTTCTGTGAAAGAGCAGTATAGTCCTCCAATCTCTGGGGCAGCTTTACGGGGCCTCTACAAGTGCATAATCGTGATCAGAGGATTCTTTTCCTCAGTGTTAGTCTCCAACGATAATCCAATAGGACCAGCTTAGATGGGGAGGTCATGGATGTGCATCCTAGGAGTAGGCGTTTGTGAAGTCAGCTAGCTAGTAATGCCATGAGTAAAGGCATAAGGAAGAGCTGGAAAAGGAGAGTTCCGAGACAGGCTAAAATCTTTCTGCAAAAGACTGGGAAGCAGGCTGAAACCCTAGAAGTTCACCTTGTCCTTCATTTGAATCATCGAAAGATTTCTCAAGCGCAGGTCCATTTCCACTACCATCATCACCGTCACCGTGACCATCGGCAGCGACACAACGACCTCTGCCTTGCCCTCTGGCTGCTCTCCTCGCTTCTCCTTCCCTACACATTAGGCCTTCTCCTGCGGTGTCCCACGTCCGTGACCACGACCAGAGATGCACGACCGCCTCCCCCTCTTCCTCGGTCTGCGAACGCAGGCGTAGCCTCTTTGCCGTTCAATCATT
Source organism: Clathrina lutea (assembly GCA_028571005.1). Classification (NCBI taxonomy): domain Eukaryota; kingdom Metazoa; phylum Porifera; class Calcarea; order Clathrinida; family Clathrinidae; genus Clathrina; species Clathrina lutea. The sequence goes on along the minus strand of JAOWAR010176297.1, from coordinate 4,787 downwards.
TCTTGTCGTCGGCCGCCAACCTAGGCTTCTCGACCTTGCCAGCCTAGAACTCTACGCCCCGACAAGTCGATGTCATCGCCAGACGCATAATGAGCGCCGGAGCTTCCCTCGAAGGAAAATTCCAAGTCGAAGCTCCCAATCTGCAAATAATATCCTAGAGCTTTTTCTTCTTGCACGCCCAGCAGGGGCTACGCGAGATTGAGTCCGTACAAGCAAGGGAGCGCTGAACTTCGACAGTTTCTTTCTCAAAAAATTCCGACCGCAAACCCACTTGAGCCTTGCAGAAATCGAAATCATAGCGACACTAAAGCCCTCTCACCTAGGCATTTTTCACACAATGATCGCAGATTGGGATAGAACTAATCAGTTCTTGACGGAGTCCATCGACCCATATCAGTCGATATCTTGTCAGGCGGTAACGAAAGGGTTTCCCATTTTATGGTTCGCTTAAATATGCTTTTGTTTTCTGTTTTCATTTTCACTTTTTAAATACCAAAAAGATTTATCAACTGCTCACATAATATCAAGGTTGATGAAAAAGTTGAAAGAGGAGGAAGTACCAACGTTTACAGATTTTTAGTTTGGGATTTTCCTTTTTCAAACCTTCCTATTTATCTGTTTTTCTCACCAGCGATCTTCAAAGAAACCAGATATCCAACCTTGCAGAAAGTGTGTTCAGTGGTCTTTCAAGTCTCAAGTATCTGTAAGCGTTTATTTTTGTGGAAATCCTAGTTTCCTTCTTGTTTGAAATGTTGATATATAAATACAGCTGTAGGTGTCACTGAACTTCGTTAGAAACAATCCCGAGGAAAAGACCTTCCCCTCTGCAGCAGCGGCACATACAGGATCGAACCAAAATTTCATTGCAACAAAGCCAAGGTAGCGCATGTCCATTTTTGGGTAGGATGGGAAGAGCTTCCCAGGAATGAGATTTGGAGCCTGTCACTGCATTTTACCTAAGGTGAATTTGAAAATCAGTTCCCTTAGTTCATCTGAAGTCTCCTCCCTCAACTTTTCCAAAGTTAAGCTGGAGATGGAACTTCTTCTAGGGAAGGTGTATCTAGTTCACAGATACCACTCAGAGATTTCTAGGAACCTCGCATAATTATTATAGATTTGTAGCAGCTGCGGCACTGCTTCCCCAAAAGCCACCGAGCAAACTTTGGAAGAAAAGAGTTATACCTGATCTGAACTGAGCATTGTTCCAGCACAGTGATACACTGCAAGAATAATTTTCAGGTCAATACTTCTGGTACCACACGGATGAAGTGCCTTCGTTGCCTTTTTCAAGAATGATAAAGCTAGAGGAAATGTTTGGCCAAAACTCAGAGAGTTTGAAATGATCAGTTGTGGATGACTTTCTCGACGTATCGTCGAAACAGAATAGCACGTGTGTCTGGCTTATTTCTAATGAAGTTTGACAAAGTATCGAGAAAGAAAACCTAGTCAGTTCTTCCAGGCTCTCTTAGGAAATCATCCTTAACTTTCTCACAAATTTCTTTTCTGAAGTGGTCCAGAGCTTGGGACAGGTTAGTATAAGGGATTCGATCCATTGAGAAGTGTGTTTGATGAGAATATTATGCTTGTCAATTGTGAGGGTGACTGGGAACATACTTGTTTATTGCATGCTGGACTTAATCTTGCAAAATCTTGGCCAGAGACTATGTAAGTAAGGTTCATGTTTGTCTTTGTCCAAAACCTCCTCCTCATGGAAATTGTGAGAGGATGGGATTATGTTGGTTTTTTTGGAAAATGAAAACCTTGAGCCTTCACAGATTATAAGAGTGAAAACCTTCTAGAAAAGTCTAGCTTCGCTTTTGAGATATGTCAGCTTTTCTACACGCAGTTCTAGGGTTGATTTACCCGGAAGGGTAGGCATATATTGCATGGCACAGCGCCACTGTTCTACTGAGCTCAAAGAGTTCTTAACATGAAAATAAAACGACCATCCTAAATAGAGATTGATGGCACCACATACAGTTGGTCTTTGCAGTCGTTCGGTTGCCGTTCAATTCCCCGTCGCTCACTTTGGTCGTGTCGCTGCCAACAGGGCAGCCGGAGGCCTCATTTCTTCCACTTCCCGCTTCTCTGCCTGATGATTGGCCAAGCAAGAAGTCAACTCCTTTGTCCAGGATAGCTTGGAGAGCCAAAGCCACAGTGAAAACACAAAGACGCCTCATGGGAGCTGGTAGAATCGAAGAGAGCAGAACGCTGATGCTGGCTATGGCAAGGACGAGGCCCGAGAGAATAACACCAGTGGTCGTCGTGCAGTGACTTCACTTCCTTGTACCTGGCACATAAAGGCAAAGCGTGACCTATTTCCCTCAAACAATTACTCAGTTGAAACTGAAAGACCACAGAGTCAGACAGTGTACACCATTTACTTACCAAACACCTGTCTCCTTGCGAAAAGTGAAGTAAAACCTATTCACTTCAATTGCATGAAAATATTGTCGCGCAAGTTCAATCGTCATCGTCTTGATTTTGGGCCACGTTTGTTAAGGCCCCTTTTCTCATTTGATAGGTCGCTTAAATATGATTTGTTTTCTGTTTTCATCTTTACCTTTTCAATGTCTAAAAGATTAATCAACTGCCCTTAAAAATCCGGGTTGATAAAGAAGATAAAAGGGGAGGCAGCACCAATGTCTAGCCCTTTCATAACCACACTATTTGTGTGTGAAATAAAGCATCAATTTTCACAGCTGGAAACTTACAAGCAATTTTTGTACACAAGGTGATAATTTCTATAAGAATTTTTGTCGAAGAATCAGAGTTTACTTCTTTCAGGCCAAAACTGCAGGTCTTTGTAGACCAAGCATGTATTTGAACCAAGAATGACCTTATAAGTTAAAACGTCTGCACAGCAGAATTGTGCAGGAGAAAAAAAAGGCTTGTGGGTAATGAGAATGAGAAAGGATAGTGGTCACTGGCATCTTCAGTTCCAGGCTTGGTGACACACAAAATGATTCTAATCAGTGTCATGCGATGGGCGCGGAATCGATCGGAAGACGAGCCCAGTTTTCTGTGAAGGAGAAGTATAGTTCTCCAATCTCTGGGGCAACTTTATGAGACCTGTACAAATGCATAGTCGTGATCAGAGGATAATCCATTAGGACCAGCATAGACGGGTAGGTCATGGATGTTCATTCAAGGTGCAGGCATTTGTGAAGTCAGCTAGCTAGCAATGCCATGGGTAAAGGCATAAGGAAGAGCTTGAAAAGGAGAGTTCTGAGACAGGCTAAAAGCTTTCTGCAAAATACTGAGAAGCAGGCTGAAACTCTGGAAGTTCACCTAGTCCTTCATCATTTGAATCGTCGAAACATTTCTGAAGCGCAGGTCCATTTCCGCTACCATCATGATCATCACCGTGACCAGCGGCAGCGACACCACGACGCCTGCCTTGCCCTCTGGCTGCCTCCCAGGCCCTTCGCCACTAGATAGGCTCTCTCCTCCGGTATCCCACGTCCGTGACCACGACCAGAGATGCATGACCATCTCCTCCTCTTCTTCGTCTGCGAACGCCAGCGTCGTGTCTTTGCCGTTCAATTCCTTGTCGTCGGGGGGGCCGCCAACCAAGGCCTCTTGACCTCGCCACCCTAGAACTCAACGCCCGCCCACAAGTCGACATCATCGCCAGACGTAGAATCAGCGCCGGAGCTTCCCTCGAAGAAAAATTCCGAGTCGAAGCTCCCAATACGCTAGTTTTTTTCCAGACCTTCCTCGTCATGCATGTCCATCATGGGTAGCGCGCTACGTGAGATTGAGTCCGTACAAGGAAGAGAGCGCTGAACTTCGACAGCTTCTTTCTCAAAAATTTCCAGCCGCAAGCCCGCTTGAGCTTCGCGGAAATTGAAAGCATAGCAACCACTGAAGCCCTCTCCCCCAAGCATTTTTCACACAGTGATAGCAGATCGGCATAAATCTATTCAGATCCTGACGGAGTCCATCGACCGATATCGGTTGATATTTTGACGGGTGGTAACGAGAGGGTTTCTCATTTGATGGGCCGCTTAGATATGCTTTTTGTGTTATGTTATCCTTTTCACTTTTAAAATATCAAAAAAAAGTAATCAACTGCTCACATAAATCAAGGTTGACAAAAGACTTGAAAGAGGAGGAAGGAGCAAAGTTTAAAGAAGTTTTTGTTTGGGCTTTTGATTTTTCAAAGCTGTACATTTATTTGTTTTTCTCACCAGATTTCTCGAAAGAAACCAGATATCCAATCTTCCTGAACGTGTGTTCAGTGGCCTATCAAGTCTTCAATATCTGTAAGAGTGTATTTTTGTCAATTTTCTGAGGAAGTCCTAGTTTCTTCCTTTTTTGAAATGCTGTTATATCAATACAGCTGTAGGTGTCACTGAACTTCGTAAGAAAGAACAACAAGGAAGAGACCTTCTCTCTGCCGCAGCGGCACATTAAAGATTGAACTAAAGCTTCATTGCCACGGAGCCCATCCACTTGTGGGTAGCATGGGAAGAGCTCCCCAGGAATGAGACTTGGAGCCTGTTTCTGCGTTTTAATTAAGGTGAATTTGAAAATCTGTTCCTTTAGTTTATCCTAAGTCAAGTTTTCCAAAGTTAAGTTGTAGACAGAACCTCTTCTAGGAAAGGTGTATCTAGTTGACAGATACCACTCAGAGACTCGGTCAAGGAACCTCTGCATAATTATTATAGATTTGTAGCAGCTGCTGCTCTGTTTCTCTAAAAAAGCCATCAAGCAAACTTTGGGAGAAAAGAGTTCCGCGTGATCTGAACTGAGCACAGGGATAAACTGTAAGAATAATTTTC
>JAOWAR010176186.1:0-16346 GCA_028571005.1 Clathrina lutea | reverse complement strand
TTTTTCGGATCTAGTCTGTTGTTTTCTTTGCAGCCCTTCTCCCAATCTGTTCTTCTTGTTTGACCCTGCTTATTCCTCGTATTTTCTTTCTAGCTTTTAGCTTGATTTTCTTCATCTTCCATTGTTGGATATTTAAAACGAATTGTTATACGTTGTGTATGCCATGAAACCTCTTACTACAGTATGGCACCTTGAGTGTGGTTTCATTGTGCGGACTTTTGATTGTTGTTCCAACACGGAGATGGTATAGAGCTGCAACATTTATGTGACAAGTTTGTCATGCATGTGTGCGTGCGCTTCAGAGTGAGTGTGTGGAAGGAGACAGTAAGGAGGGAGATGGAATAGAGTCAGTGTGAAGCTTGGGCTGACCATACTATGGTAATTTAGCTGCCTGTTAAAATCAGTGATCGACTCAAACCTGTTGTTTCTTCACCGAAGGCGGCTTCATCATGCCAAAAAACCTGACCATAATATTTGATTTCATTTAAAGTGAAGGCTGTCCCCTGTATTCTTTGTGTGTCACAACACTGGCAAATTGATTCTCATCGGGCTTTGCCAATATTCTTGTCTGCATGGACTTTCGATGAATTCATCTCATCAGTACGCACACTGCTGATGTATTGGTTGTGGAGGTGAAGAATTAAGTTGAACTGATACAACAGAAAGATCGCACAGGTTCAATGACCCGGCATGCATGTCTGAAGTAGTCATATATCTGAGAAATGTGATGAATGCGTGCTGGAACTCTGTGCTATACTTTCAAATGGGATCATGACTTTACGGTGAGCTGCCATGAAGAACAGTGATGGATGACCTGTGCAGTACCACGGAAGCCTTCACGGGTTTGTACGCAAATAGCCAGTAGATTTACAGACAAGGGAATCAACATGTTAAGCTTCTTTGAATGGCACGCCCATTGCTTCCAGGGCTGTCATCTGTCACCAATAATTATTATCCCGAACATTAACTCTCATCCAGCCTCTGTACCAACACACAGGGAGTGCATGAAAGGGGTTCGAAAAACTAATCTTGAAGTCATGAATGTGTAATTGTCATGATCTCCTTGATATGGTAGCACCAGTCGCCAGATCAGCGTCATGCTCACGCTGACCATGGATAAGTCTATGACATAAGTGTAACATACAACACACCAGCAGCGCCAGAGTTCGGTAAAGTTCAATGGATCAATACTGCAGACTATTAAATGGTTTTTCTCTCTGGAGGTTGAGTGATCTACTTGCAATTAGATGAGGTGGCATTTTCATAATAATGTTAGAAACTGTAGCTATGTGCTTGTAGGCTGATGTTTCATCCAAGACAGATCACACACCACGCCACCAAAGCCCTTAAGCCCTTAAGCAACAGTGTGCCAAGCTTAATCAGGCACTCCATAGACACCATTTCGATAAGAGCACTAAGCTTATGGTAAGGGCTAATATACACGATACGAACAACAAACTCAAGTGAAACAATATTATAAACCACAACTATTACTGTAACACCATCACATCAAGTTAAAGAAAAAATGGCAAGTTGAATATTAATGGCAGAGCAAGAAATGAAGAAAAAATGAGAATTGGCGGCCAATGAGGTGAATAAGAAACTACAGCAGTCCGCCACAATGGACTCGGTGAAAGAGAAGTATACAGAAAGATGAACTTGAACTACACGGAGTGTTTTTAATGTGATTGCTGCCTTTGCCGGATGAAGGTGCTGACCACCTCGACGACTTGTGATGATGCTAGAAGTGCCTGCGCAGCATCTTTTGCTCCATACCTCTGGCAGGGCAGGCTGTTTTGCGGTCCAAAGTTTGGGTAACGTGTAGGAAGGAAGAAATTGGACACTGCACGGGCGAACTGCTCAACGTCACAGCTTGTCTGAGACCTGAGCTCAATGGCTAAGGAGCAAACGTCATGACCGTATCGCTCAGACAACCGAACAAAAATTCCCAGCAAAGAGGCATACAGGCCTGCCTTCAATGCCTTCTCGACTGTCTGGTGTGCCATGAAGCATGCCTGCGCATAGTCTGCAGGGCTGCCTCGCTGAATGTGATGCCGAACAAAGCCCAAGTCAGACTTTGCTTGATTGAGCCACCTCTCTGCCTCAAACAAGCTCGTTGTGCCATACCTTGGCTGGCTTGCCACAGAGCTTGGGTGTCCCCACCAATTCCATGTGTGTTGGCGATGACGACGGTGGCGGCGGTGTCTACCACGTGTCGGTGGGACATAGTCCCACCCTTCAGGAGTGTCTTCCCACCAGCGGTGAGTGGAGCCGGCAGTGCCAGACCGAGATGCCCTTGACTGGTAATCCTCGTTGGTCTCATCAGACGGGGACCCTTTACCATGCTCTTCCCAGTGGGCAATCTCATTCTGGAGGAACTGGAAGGCTTTTGTGCACAGCTCGATGTTGTCCGGGTTCTTGTCGGAGTGCCATTTCAATTGAAGTCGATGTATCACCTTCTTCCTCTTGTTTTCATCAAGCTGAAAAGCCTCATGCACACTTCGGCGGATTTCAACCTTGACTTCATCAAACGTCTTCTTTGGCTGGCTGTCAGCATCAGCATCCTCATCACAATCATCACCACCATTAGGTTGATCTAATTCAGATCTGAGCACAACCCGATTGTCATTTGAGGTAGCATTACTGGGGCTGTCTCCGTGTGCATACTTAAACAGATCAACAATGTGTGCCTCTTCTTTCGCCCCGGACATGTTGACTTCGATCAAGAAAACACGATCAAATGCACTTCTCGCCACCTGCTCTGCTGTGGTGATCTCCTTCACGATACGCACCATGATGTAGCTGCTTGGATATCTTTCCGGAACATTGTACACAGCATACTCTCCTTCAGCAAATCGCTCTGTCGGATCTTCAGTGAGGTCAATGTACTCTCTAGGAACCTCGCGCCCAAGGGGAGGCTCCTGTGCCTGCTGAGAGTCTACCTTTAGCTCTCCGTAGCGCTTCACATCCTTTTCATCAAGTCTCTTGTGCACCTGTCCTGGCAAACACTCGCAGAGGTCGTACATCAGGTCCAGCGTAGTTCTAGCAGCCAGCATAGAAATATTTCTCACCAAAGATCGCAGAAACCCATCTGGGAGAGTTCCTTCCTCAACCTTCTGCACAAACAATGTCAGCTTTGGTTTGTGTTCATAATGGCAAACTTGCCGACGCTCACTCAGAGGAATTTCAACCACATTGCTTGTGGTAGGTTTGGGCGGTTTGTAGAATAGAGTTGTCGATATATCTCGGACAACAACAAATCGACACTTCTGGAGCTTGTCAATGTCCTCCTCCCAAGTATCCAAGGCTGTTCCAAGGTGGTGTACAATGCGAGCGACACCTTCACGAAACTCCACACTCCGAATCAGCCTGTGCAAGTTGATGATGTGTGTGTCAATCCTTGATTCCTTGCTAGGGTGCTCAGATTGGGAGCTGTCCCAGACACAGTTTATGTCTCTTGTCAGGTCAGGGCGTATCCGCTCATCGATGGCCCTGGTCAGATTTCGCACACCCAGTGCGGGAGGTAGGCTGTCGGATGTCTTAAGACTGCTCTGCCACTGAAGCAGGTACTGGACTTGTTTGAAGTCTTTAATTCTCCCGCTGAGACGAGTGCTGTTGTCGAAGACTGCATTCCTTGCAGGAACGAGAGAGCAGCAGCTGTAGATATCCGGATTGGAGCAGTCGCTTTCAGGTATGTTGCTGACCGGGAGGTAAAGATCCTGCATGACCTCAATGCCAGTACTAGTGGACTTAGGGACCTGCCTGTCTACAAGTCTTTGTTCTTCCTTCTGCAGAATGGCGATGAGCTCCCTGCTTGCCCCTCTCACACGGACAAACTCGTTTGGATGAGAGACGTTGTTGAAGGAGGTGCCCTTTGTGACGTCATGAAGAGCTTTAAGCACCCTGGCATACTGCCGAGCAGTTGGAACTTTTGTCACGCCAAGGCTTGTCATGAGCACCTGAAACTGTGCAAGGTGGTCGGGCAGTGTTGCCAGGTAAGGCAGCAGGTCTTGTTTAGAGTCCCTGTGAAGTGTCACTTGGCCTGGCTCCAGGAGAAAGTGACCGTCCTCGACAAGAATGCACGGCACACCTTTCAGCTGTTGAATTGACGTTTCCCATTTTTTGCCATCCATGTTTTGCAACATCTTGGTCAAAAAGCTGTACATTTTCTTGAAGCAAGCAAGAAAATACTCTCGAGCAGTAGAGCCAGCCTTGTTCTGACTGCGAAGGCGGCAATCTTTGGTGCTCAACGCCCGGCTCAACTCTTCCAGGTGGGCAACGACGACATGGAGCGGAGGAGGTGAGAGAAGGCCAAGGTTACGGTGCAATACCTGATGGATCTCGTTTGATGCTGATGGAATAACCGGACACTGAGTCCAGAGGATCGACTTTACATCCTTAAACGCGGATCCATACAAGCTCACTGGCTGATCATTGTCCACAAACTGGAAAAGCCGTGCCTTGTTGACATCCTCGCCGAGAACATCCCGCACGATCTTTGGACAGATGTCAGACGGGTTGATGCGGTACAAAAAGCGAATAGTTTTGATTTTTGACAAGAACACAGAGTCTGAAGGTGTCAGTTTCTCCAAGATAGAAAATGCTGATGGAAGCAAAACAGCCGCTGCTTCTTTCAGCTTCTTCCTGTCCAAAGGCCTCACTGGCGGCTGCACTTGCCTTTTGGTGTCACAAGCAGAGATCTCCACAGCATGGGCACACCCAAGCAGCATCTCCTTCGTCACTTCGATTCTCAAGCCAAGTTTTTCCAGGAAAGAATGCCACTCTGGATCCTCATGCCATTTGTCTGCCAGAAGAAACTCTGGAGCACAAAACTCGTTGAACACTCTGGTCTTTGGCGAGAAGAGGCAGCCTGCTTTTCGAAGGGTGCCTTCGACTTGACTCTCCACAAATGGAATTTCACACAATACCGAGATGAGCCGTTTTCTATCCCCCTGCTTCCCACAACTTGGCAATACCACGTTTCGAATGTAGAGCAGGTGATCCCTTTGACCTTCAGCATTCATCTTCATCAAGTGTGGCAATATGACCTCAATGTATACTTCGGTTGTCAGTAGACGACGCAATCGCAGCACATCTTTCAGGAACAAACTGAGAGGTCTTCCCATGGAATCCAAGACTTGTACACCACGGTATGTATGCCACAATAAGCTCCCTGTGCTCGGCATGTCAGGCACCACTTCAAAAAAACTTTCTACACCGTTAAGACTGACCAGCGAGCCATCGATGGACACAAAGACACGCAGGCTGGCAAAGGTGGCAATGTCATCGTTGCTCAAAGGACATTTACTGCTGGGGAAATACTGCACCAGATGGTTGGTCACCAGCCTGGCTTCCTTCACTGTAAGCTGATCGTGAAGATCTGCGGCTTGAGCAACTTCCAGTCCTTGTGCAAGCTGATGATCATCAGAGAGGTTGACTGTGTTTGCAGACACAGCTTTGATAATGCGCAAAAACCTGTCAGATGCCCTGCTGCCACTTAGCAGCTGGTCAAACGCCAATTTAGGCAGGCCAAGCTTCCAAAATGCTTCCACCAGCTCTTGGTTGGAGTAGCGTGAAGAACACACGGCCAAGGATGCCTGCTGCAATGGAAGTAATTGCAGCGCATTTGTCTTGCACGTGGTCACTGGAATGAGACAGAAGGTGGCAAGGGTCTTTCGTATCGACTCCCAACGCTCGCCACATTCATTTAAGAACTGCCAGAGAAGGATTAGCCACTCTGAAAATGCTGCATCTCCCGAGTATCGACTTGTGAGAGTAGGTGCTGGTGATGTCCCCTTCAGAAAAGGCCACACATGGGGAATGTTCTGCGCCACCTCAATCACAGTGAGTGGCTTCATGACGCATGACTTGCCTGATACTAAAGTCACAACTCTCAGAGCATGACAGACTAGCTTGTATAGGTCGGCACTCATCATTTGGTAGGAGCAGTTTGGCAAGAGTTTGACAAAGTGTGTAACGATAACAGGCGCGGCTGAGCTGTATGCACGCAGGGTGCCATCTTCTGTCACAAGCAGGGGCAGATCTGTCAGCACAGTGTTCAGTTCCGCGCAGCAACTGGCATGTGAAGACCAGCCTGCATTTGCACTGTATTTGGGCACCTGGCTATCAGGAGCAGCTTTCCTGGTTGACCAGGCCATCCAGTTTTTCAGACAGTAAAGTTGCAGCTCTGCAGCATTCTGCACTGTCAAGGCAGCTTTTCCTAGAGTCTGGTGCTTGATAAACTGCTCTTTGCAGCCGTGGAGGTGTGCTGTAACCAGCTCCGGTGTGACCTCTCGAATGAACTTGGCACCTGCTGTGGTCAGCTCTTGGAAGATGTGGTACGGTGCAGAAGAGAGCTCCAGACCAATGTCCAGTAAAAGCTGGAAGAGCTTCTCTTGCCCTGAAAATTGGTGGAAAATGCCGCTGTCTTCTCCTGAGATCGGTAGCCACCGCTGTGGCATTTGATGAGAGGAAAGGACTTGGGCTTGACTTTCTGCTAGGTGAATGTACAGCTTCTTACACAGCAGCTTCCAATAATCATGACACTTTGCCTCACGAGGGAAGAGGCCATAGTACCAAACACTTCTGGTGGTGACCAACGGTTCTCCGGCCTGGTGTTCTTGTCTGCTTTCTTTCATTGTTGAAGCGGTACAGTCTGTGTGATTAGTTTCTCCAGCAGCAGGTGGTGGTGTGTTTTCTGAATAGTCATCGGTGTTGATTTCAGGATCAGAATCTGGCAAAGGTGCTTCCGAGTCTGATGAACTGGAGTCTGGCAATGAAACATCTGAGTTTGAATCAGAGTGTGAATCAGGTTGCGGAGCATCCAGTTCCGAGTCCAACACAGGGCCACCATCACTGTAGTCCGTTGGGGTGCTTGGTTGCGCTCTCAGACCCTCACCAGAAACCTGTCCCAATGCGACAAAGCAGCGAGCGTCTAGCAGCAGTTGTCTGAAGGCGGGCACCAATGCATGTTCCAGAAGCCAGGTGTTCCACCAGGCCTGAATGGGTCGGTTGTCGAAGGACTGGTTGAACTGAAACTGAGAATGAATAATTTCGAGGTGTTTGCGGGAGTCATCCAGGGTGAAGTGGCCATCAACATGGACGGAGAGGCCTGTTTTGATCTGTGTCGGCAACGTGCAGAAGGCGTTGCTTGCAGACAAGTCTTGACCGACTCTGGATTTTGATGTGGTCGACTGGAGGGATGCAGCAATGCCCGCTCTCGGCAAAAGACCATACTCTAGTGCTTTTGCCACGGCACATTCAGCTGGTACAGCTATCATTGGGGACGCACTCCTAGAGCTATCACTGACATAGGTATAATCCTGCCTTTCACCGGTGGCAACAGTGACACGATATGGTTCGATCCCAACACGACGGTGGACCAGCCAAGATTTGGTTTGACTGGCAATCCCTTCCCTCGTCTGCTGAGTCAATGGGATACTCAATTCACCTAAGTTCTTTCTTGTATCCTCAGCTTTACTGATCGTCAAGCAAACGCTTGCCATACGGACAGTCCGAATCAGCTCTTCGACAGTGGGCTTGGATGTCCTAAGCAGGGCTGGAAGAGTTGTGGAAGCTTCACTAGCCTCAGCCGACACTTGAAGAAGACTGACCAGCTTGCCATCCTCGGTAATTACCGACATGCGCAGTGAGCGCAAGTGATTTAGGAAGAGCAGGATGTCGCTGCCCTCGGAGGCCAACTCATGTAGTAAGGCAAGGACGCCCGCCAGTGACCATCTCCTTCCCCCAGGTATGCACTCTTCGTTACAGGATGACAAACGAAGTGGCAGTCGGAAAATTGTACCGCCTTCCTCTGCTTCTTTGATTTCTGGGAGCAAGTCTACCAAGTAAGGAGGGAACTGATCTCGAAACATCTCCTCCAATTTCTTGTTTATGCAATACCTTCGTCCTGGCTTGCTTGCGCTCGCCTTCGGCACATAGGCAAGAAGTGGATCGAATACACACAGATCTTGTGCTTTGCTATGCGCTCCACATGACAAAAAACTCGGGCAGTCTGTCAGATGGTACACAGCATTAAACCCAATACCGAAGCGACCTGTTGACAACGGATCGTCGCGCTTGCTTCCTCGACCAAGCCGACTTATGCCCTTGATATCAGCTTCACTGAATGGGCGATCATTGAACACACATAGTGCTGGTCGCTGCTGTAAGCTTGTCCATGCCTTACTGTCATTCAGGAGGCGGTCAGTCGGATGAGAACACCGACAGTCAAGCACAAAATGGATCAATCCTGCTCCAGCATCGTCGGCGTTTTGAATAAGTTCTTTCAGGATGCTCACGTCGGCTGGGTACTTCTCCAAGATGCCTGAAAGCCGATCGACGAGTGCCTCTTCCTGGCCGAAGTCCTCCCCAAGATCATCAGAAGCCACTAAGCCATGTCGTCCGAGCTTGACGCCTACTGCACTTGCCAGATCGTATGACACCTTTGTGCTGACAAATGTGATATCTATGTCTTCGGCTCCTTCTATCTCCTCAAGCTCAATCCACGGTGTGTCGTAGATAAAAAGATTTGTGGTGCGATGGAGATGGCTGTTCATAGATGGCAGAACAATTCGAGTGACATCGATCTCTTCAGAATCAGGAAGCTGTCCGGTACTCAATAAACAACGGCTTTTCAGCTTGACCAGGATCTCGCTAATTGATATCAGCAGCTTGCAGTGCTCCTCGCTGGTTTGTCTGCCATTGTAGTCATTATACAGCTTGTCCATCACCTTTAGATAGTACTGACCACTGAACTCTTTCGCAACCCCACACATCTCCAGCAAGGTTGAGCAGCTTCTTCTTAGTGCCTGCGGGACAGGATAGAAAAAAGGATTGCTGCCGTCGAGCTTTGTGTCAAATGCCATCACCTCACTGCACACAAAACCGGCACCTTGCCAAATCCACGGTTTCTTCATCAGGAAGGACCGGATCTCCTGTACATCTTTGGATCGGTAGTTTCGCGCGGCCTTTTTTCCAAAGAACTCATAGATTTTTGTGGTGAGACTGGTCAAAAATTGTTTAGTCTTGTCAGTGCTCGATTCCGGTGTGCTCCAACTCGTTACGTTGACGGCAGTATCTAGAAAAGATCTTTGCAAAAATGGCTGCTCCACCAACGAAGGAAAGGCTTTCATGGCAGAAGAAAGCTGGTCCAGCACCCTCTGACATGGAGGTGACTTATCGGAGAGCCCAAAGAAATCTGTGACAGCTGTGAAAAAGTACAGAGAATGTGCTCTGTCAGAGAGATTCCAGAACAGAGAGAATGGGGAGGAGGAAAAGGAGGAGGAGGAGGAGGAGGAGCAAGAGGAGCAAGAGGAGGAGGAGGAAGAGGAGGAGGAGGAGGAGGAGGAGGAGGAGGAGGAGGACAAAAGACCTGCCATAAAGATCAGAAGCTGCTGATAAGTGTCACCCAAGTGGTATTTTTGCGAAAGTCCACAAACTTCAAGTATAGTTTGGCGAAGGATCAGAGTAATATCTGCACTGAATACATGGCCATGCATTGCTCAGCGAGCGCATAACGTTTCATGTGTGGCTTTGATTGCGCTGTGCTGCCGACAATCACCTTCTGCAGTTTTTTTGCCCTCTGCCGCCTTTGCATGCCAACTGGTTTCCTGCTGCAGCCTCCACTAGCCCGGAATGGTCTTCAATCAGTCAGAGCAGTCTGCAATTGAGCGATGAACGCTTCATCTGTCCGCAGCGGCGTCCGCCTGCTCCTTACTGCCTTTGCTTGCTCAAACGAAGACTTTCAATTCACCTCCTTCACTTTCTTTCCAATGCTTTTTTTAAACATGAACGACTGTTTTGATAACAAGTTACTGCCGGAGAAATTTCAGTTGAACTCATTGATCTAATGTGACGCCGTTCTTCATGCAAATTCCTGATTCTATCGGCAATGTTTCAATTCAATCAAAAAGTTAGCGCATGATTATATAAACTCAGCCCACAATTTTTTTCTCACTTAAAATGACAACACTGCAATTTGAAGACAGGCTTGATTGTGATTGGTCTCATCGGAAAATGGGTATTACAAACTTTCCATCGGTATCTGGTTCGTCTCTGTAGCCCGTCGCATTGTCCCACAGTAACTATTTGATCAAGGACTGGTCAGGTCTTGGTAGCTGCGCATAGCTAACCCGTATTGGTCAGTGGAATGCTCAGTGACGGTCTGTGGAATGCTCAGCGATGAAAAGGAAAGATTTCCACGGCTGTTTTTCAACTAAGTACCTCTGGAAAGCCTTGAGTTTCACTGATATTTTCATAGTGAATTTCAGATTTTCGTAGTGAATTTCAGCTTTTGTAGACAAACAAAATGGGTTTTTCGGACACCACTTTGAACGAGTATATTTGATAACGGGTGCAATGTGTGCGTGGGGCAAACGTCCGCTGCTCCTATTTAGCACGCACACACGTGGCGAGACTGCAGTGGCTCCCCGCGAGGCCGGTAATCAGACCCTTGGATTTGTCACCTTTACAGCAGCTATCGGATGTTGATGTGTAGTGCACTACTTGGGTGAAGAAAACCAAGCTTCCTCGCCAGAGATGAGTACTAACTAAAACACTCCCCGGAAAAACTTGAAGTGAAACAACATAATAGAATTGTTAAATTTCTTGACGGCCTTTCTTGATAATAGCAACATATTCAAATTACAGTTGGGAATTTTGCTTAATGGCGTGACAGTCAAGAAGGCTAAACTGTAATTGCGGTTTAGCCTTCTTTAGGATGTTGATTTGTTTGCTGCTGCAACTCAAATTTGGAGTGGTCCAGAAGACCTAAATAGTCTGTAGCTAATTCCAAACTCTCAATTGCCTCTGCGACTACACAATTGATTCTTGATCTTGCCGTCTTGTTTATACACATGTAATGACAATTTCGGCCACACAGTGGTCGCCTTCCTTAGGTTTTACTAGGAGGAATTCCTCCAATATTGTGGGTTCTAAATCTGCCTTGTTCTGGGACTGACACTTTGACTCGGCAGAGACCAGAATCGTAAATGGAATGCAAACGATACCTTATCATTACTTGTATGAATGTTATTGTGCTCATTCCAAAATTTTAACACTTATGTTTGACCCTTGCAAGGCGTGTCCATTGGTGAGAAATTTTGGTTCAAAGTATGTCTTGAATGGTGATGTGATTTACTTCATTTACTTTTCGTGTATTCAAATGGTGCTCAATGTCTCGAATTCTGACGTTAGAATATGCGATCCTGTGGTCTTCATTCCAGACATGATCCCCTACAGTGATTGCTAAGATCCTACCATGTTTAGTGCTATGTTCACACTCTTTCCTCCAAACAAACAGCTTCGCCTCACTTTCACTGCATGGTATTTAGTACACAATCTCTTTGCGTTTCTCACAAGGGGTTTTTCCTTAGATGGATGCATAGCTGCCACTGCCAAGTATTAGCCTTAGAAACTGCGCAGACTCCTAAATTTGCCAACACCCTGCATATTTTGTCACTAGCTGTTATACATATGGAATCACCACTGTTGTGACTGGCTTGTCAAGCTTGGGTGCCGAATTCCCAGCCTTTTGCCTTATATTCCTGATTATTTTTTTCATGGCATCATCGCTCTGGAATATCCGTTGGCACTGCCTGAGCAGGTCAAAAAGGTGCCGCTCTACACGTTTTGATATCTAAGGAAGGCAGAGTACTGTCTTTCTCCTCCTCGCAAGTGAACTGAATCATCTCGTTCTGCTCATTCAGATGCTCTAGGAGCATGTTCATTCGTTTCTATTCAATAATAGAGAAGACATCGTCCATGTATCTTCTCTTTGCCCTAGGTCCCATGCCTTTGCTTGAAGCAGATGTGAGGGCTTCCATGAAAAGTGTTGGCTGGAACTGAACTCATCAGAGATCCCCATATAGCCACGCTGTTTTTCCAGAAGTAAAACTCATCGTTTGTGAAGAACGTTGATTTCAAAGAAAACCTGAGCAGTTTGATCAAGTCTTCCACTTCCAACAGAGTTCTGTCTTTTTTGGGGTGGCGTCCTACACTAACTTTGCTTGCGAAGCATTCAGTGCACGGTCGATTGGAAGACTGGTATACAATGCAGTCAAGTCAGACCGGACCGTTATTTCACTCTCGTTGAATTCCACTTCTCTGAACATTTCCCACGAATTCTTCACTGTTTCTCACAGACAAATCATTCTTCCCGGTGAGGGGAGTATCCTATTTACGATTTCATCTCTCTGTCAAATCAAAGTGTCAGTCGCAGAGCAACACGGATACTAGTAAAAGCACGAGATATTGGAGGAATTCCTCCTAGCAAAACCTAAGGAAGGCTACCACAGTGTGGCTGAAACTGTCGTTACCTGTGTATAATTAAGACTGCAAGCACTGATCAAAGACAGGACGGTGAGTGGTTTGGAACAATTTTTCGCCCTCAAGGGCTTATCAGCTTACAGAAAACAAGACTCAAAGTTGCATGTAAACACATAGGAGGGATACAATGGTAAAGGTACACGTGACAGAAAGCGCGGGGGGGGGGGGGGGGGAGAAAGGGAGGAAACAGATGATCATGTGACGGAGGGTGCGAAAGGAAGGTGACAGAGGATGAAGTGACAGAGAGTGAGGATATGTAATTTAAGGTGACAGAGGATTACAGGTGGCAGAAAGTGAAAGAAAAAGGAGGTGAGAAAAAGAGCGGGAGGGAAATAAAAAATTAAGAAAAAGACGGCCAGATCAAGAATCAATTATCTTGTACCGTTGCTGTTGGCAGCGTGATTATTGTAAATGTTTTCTGGTGTCTTTGAGTCATTGCCCTAAGACTGCATGTGTATGTGGCACAACAATGACTTTTTAGAGAGAATATCCAATCGTCTGTATACTGTTGTTAAAGGGGAACTCAACCCAAAATGAAACTTTTTCCTTTTGTAGTATTGAAGAAAAGAAGGAGACTGCCGGTGGTTCCATGCTCCAGAACCCTCGCTGGGCTAAGATATTGGTGGTTGAATAGCGGCGCTGTTTGATGCCGCGCCGCCTCCGCTCGGCCGTGACACGCCCATTTAGACCGTCGTGACGTAGTTGACACAAGTGATGCCAGGTCTGGTACCGGTGGTAGTCTGGCCACGGTGCGATTGCTCTTTCCGGTGCAGTGTATGGCTTTCAATCTTACTTTTTTATCGTTGTGTGCCGCAAAAAAAGTGAAATGAGCTCGGGAAGTGGGTCGACTTGTAGTTCAGAGAAAGAAATTGCGGGTTTTCTTTCAAAGTCTATAGTCCCCTACGATAAAGAGCCCGAATGAGCAGAAGAAAAACTCGCCGCTCGTGCACTACGTACTTCTCCTCGGATGCGATCCCGGCCATACAGTTCTTCCTCATCACTGCTCGCCCCAGTGTCGCTTCGAGTGTATTCTTTATTGTATGTGGTGTCCAGCTACACTTCACAATCCTCGGAGTCTTCAGGGAAGAGAGGAGGCATCATTTCGATGTCATTCAATGGTGTTGACGCACGGGAAGCGACTCGTCGCACTGCGTCCCTGAATCGCGTTCGACATTGCTCGTGCCAAAGACGAACAACCGGCTTCATCTTCCGGCAACATTTCCGCAAGGCTCTGCACGGAAACGAGCAGGAAAAAACCCGAGTCACTTGCTGTAGATGTACGCACGCATGCGCCATGATCTTTCCAGCGCTGGCCATCGTCAAGGATCCCGGCTTGAGCCAACCACGTGCTGCTTCTGTTCAGGCTTCTCCGTCATCCCCGCCTTTAAGCAGCACATATATAGGTTTTCAAGACACTTCGAAAAAAAGCGATTACTTCTTACCTTTCGTCGATTACCCTGCTCAGCAGAATCTATTCTTTTGCGCTTCACGGGAGGTTCAGCAGTAAAGAAGAAAAACACGGAGGGAACAGCGTCAACCTTCAGCTATTTCCTCGGTCAAGTACCCATCAACTCTGCTCGAAAATCTCTTTGAAAATCCTCCGGCAAGAATTGCTCAGAGCAGACCTAGCCATGACTCTCATACCGCTCTGGGAGAGACCTCAGGCGAAAAGCATGCACCCAACTCTTCCTCTGCACATCATCAGCGATGAAAACTCATTCCTCTCTTCCCTGAATCGTCCGAGTTGTTGCACCCATACGCACTACAAAACACCATCATATATAATTAGAAACTTCGATAAGCAGCTATCATAAATTGCAACGGGGTTGCTGGGAAAAGCGGTGAAGAAAATAACTTCTACACTGACAGCACAAGTTGTGCGGCTTGGCATGCTTTGATCGGCCGGCCGACAACCTGACTTGTGTCATTGACGTCATCATTTTTGGCGCCAAGCCAGCGCCCAAATTTCAATTGTAAATAACTCAGGTTGGAAACGGTTCTGGAACGTGGAACCACCGGCGATCTTCTTTTATTCTTCAATACTACAAATGAAAAAAGTTTCATTTTTGGGTTGAGATCCCCTTTAATCTATGATAATCATTGTGAGACGCCAGTTTCACTCACCGGGTGACATCAACAGATCTTTGTCAATGATGTACGAACTGCAGCCAACCAACAAGTAGTCTTTGAAGCTGTACGCCTCATTGGCGCTTGTCCACAGGTGGCCATCTCCCTGCCAGGGAAGCTGGAAGTTGACAGGTTTCTCTGCCACGGGCAGAAAGCACACTGATTGAAGTTTTTCCTTCACATTACGACTTGATGGAGATGTTGAGAAATCTCGGTGCCAGTCGTGTTCCAGAAGACGAAGAAGGTCCTTTGCTCTGTGCCCACCGTCCTCTCTGTTCAGACTGCGGACTGACTCGGCACGCTGCACGATATCCTCATCTTCCAGCATCTCATACGCCATGCCCAGCTCTCGCAGAGCTATCAGATGGCTTGCACTGAGCTTAGCGGACTTGGAAGGAAATCGTCCGTCTTCGTCGTCAAAAAGAACTGTCCACTTTGACTCTGGGTGTACCAAATCACTCGGTTTCTGCAGCTCCCCATTGCTGCTGGGAACACATGCATGCTCACCAAGCATCTTATCACACCATTCTCTTTCTAAGTTAGATGTGTGGACTTGGCGCCAGTCTAGAAGAAGTTTGAGGAAGATGACACATGTGTCTTGTTGCAGCTTGGCGAGGTTGGAAAAGTAGTACTTGGTGTAAAATTCTGAGAAGTTAATGACAGAGGGGAACCTTCGGTGATACTTGCTGTACACGTGTGGCAGAGCGACGGCTGGAACTTCGAGGTTTTGCAGAACAGAAATAGCATGGGTGTAATACTCATTGAAGTGTTCTCGGCGCAGAAAGTGAGCTCCAGCAGCATTCATCCAGTGGCCACCACCTGTCGCTGTCGAAAACAATGCTGGTGCTGATGGTCTAAGTAGGCGATTGAGAAAGCTCGTTGCCAAGTGTTGCCACAGTGTTTGGCCTTTGTCGATGTTTGGAAAGAAGGAAACAATCTCGTCACTCACCTTAGTGAGGGAGGACTCTGGCACTTTTAGAAGTTGCTTACAGCCTTCAAGGCTGTTCAGATAACCCATGGACACGGCATCCGCCAGGAGACTTCTGTTCCACTGTGTTTTGAAGCTGCCATCATCAGTGTCTTCTATATGCTGTCGGCTGCTGGCAACAGCAAAGTCACCATTGACATGCACAGGCAGGCCTGTTGTTTGAGGAATTGGAAGAAATCAGAACACTCGCCCGTTTTCTACTTTTCTCAAAAATGGAGCTTCTGGCAAGGAGAATGGCTTAGCCTTGACTGTCACACCCCGATTTTGACTCAGTCTTACACAGCAGCCTGCCCACGGCACAAGTCCTGCCCTGCGACCCTAGGAACTGCGGCACATCTTCGCCGCTTCCCCATTGCCAGAACAAGAGCTGACAAGCCATGTTTCTGTCAATCTCGCCCGACCCTCCTCACCACATGATGCCACTACTCTCTGTCCCTCTGCACAGAGATTACTCTCTACTGAGAGACAGTGCATCGTCTCCACAGCGCTACTCCCTTCTCTGCTCTGCTTCTCGAGTTCATCAACAAGCTTGTCTTTGTGACACTGGTGCAGCTGTCTCAAATGATCACGCCCGCGACCTTGCCAGCTGTCCTTCTCATATGGGGACAGTTTTGTGTGGAAAAGCTCAACCATTTCTGATGAAGAGGATGCCTGTTCCTTGATCTCATAAACGACCACCTTCTTCACCGACTGCAGAAACAACATCTCTGGAAGCTGCTGCCAGAACTTTGAAGCGAGATTGCAAATTCATATCGAAATGTTTGACTGGCCAGGGCGAACGTTACGATCCGGGAACTGCGCGGCCGTGAAATCATGTGTGCACCTCTCAGTACGACGCTCGCCGCACGGCCATCTGGCACGCAGATGTTTGCCAGGGTTGCATGCAAGGTTTGTTGACGTCAGA
>JAOWAR010176075.1:0-10598 GCA_028571005.1 Clathrina lutea | reverse complement strand
CCCGGGTTCAAAGGAAGAGAAAATAGAAGCCTACCCCGGGTTCAAAGGAAGAGAAAATAGAAGCCTACCCCGGGTTCAAAGGAAGAGAAAATAGAAGCCTACCCCGGGTTCCTTTGGGAACACTCCCAAAACACTTTTGCTTTCCATTTAGAACTTCTACAAGCATTATGATGTGGGCATGTGGTTCAAAACTTGCCAACCCAGACACGAAATTACCACATGCTCACTGACCTTCCTCGAGGAAGCCAGCTTTTGACACCTCCTCCACGAGACATGTGAATTCCTCCTCTTCCTTCTCCTTGCCGCTTAGGGCAAACTTGCCTTCGTCTATCCATTGTTGGACGGTGTCAGCATGACGATTGTTTTCAGGAGTCAACGTACTTGACACTGTGATGGGAAGTTTGGTGTGTCGTGACTGTTCACCTTTGAAGATGAGCCCCTTAAAAAAATGATACTGGACAATTTCCCCACAGTCTTCATCCCGGTAGTAGTCCAAACGGTTTTTGGAATTGAAGATTTGTATACCTTCAAAGCCCTTTTCTTTCCCACAACGCCTGCATGCAACCTTCTGGCGCTTGATTGTTTTGTCGGTCCAAGGAAAAGCATCTTTCTGACGCTGGTTTCTTCTCTCGTCATTCCGCGGCTTTCCAGTCACATCAATCGGCGCTTTGAAATGACAGTCCCGAACAAAGATGCGTCGGTCTCCTTCTCGATTATTGGAAATAGCGACAATTTCATTCGCTTCAACGATTAATGCATTGCAGCCAGCACAGGCAAGATCAACAAAATGCTGGCTTCCTGTGGAAGAAAAGTAAGAGAGTTTAGCCTCCTCGCCCCTGCACACAATCAAATTGATCGATGGTGCCTGTTTTGAATCACACACAAACTCGGTGTAAAATTACTGCACCCTGTCAAGAGTTTTTTCTGGTTTTTTTTTTAACAGCATTTGTCCAGTTTCACAAGGTTAACTAAGATAAGACCAAGGCTCAAGTGAAGGAGAGGGTTGCAAGAAACCCAAAGTTTACAAGTGTCAAGTTAGCCAACCCAATGCAGCACATCTCTCTCCACTACCGCCACCGCCCAGAATGGGCTGAAAACAGAAGGTTAGAACTTCCAAAATATGAGCTTGTGTGCCTTTTCTTTAATAACAACACTGAAAACCATCTCAAGAAAGGCGTCAGCAATCTTCACCTGCAAAACATGCCCAGTTGCACAGGGTAAGTATGATAAACGTCTGGGTTTGAGGTCCTACATAAGATGCTATACTGGAGAAAGATTGATATAGAGACGCCAGAGAGAAGGAAGAAAGGGCAAAGGAGCAGACTTGTATGCAAACCTGCGGTATCATTGCCAAGCACAGTAGGAGTTGTGCAATCTTAATGGCTCACCAATCAGCCAACTCCTGAAACCAAGATGTGCTGTTTAAAACAGGCCACTTTCGGTCACAAATCGAACAGTGGTCAAATTACTTGGGCATTGACTAGATTATTAACTTTCACTTGGGCGACCCTTCCCCAACTTCTGTGCCGGGGGTTATGTGCATAATTTAAGGCCAAAAATCTTTTCATTCCTCTTCGCTTTCTACTCTTTTTGCGGTGAATTTGATTTTGTCAAATGAGCTTTGACAGAGCACCCAGAAAGAAAACCTGATCAGTTCGCCAGGTCTCTCTCAGAAAGTCGTCAGTATTTTTCTCTCAGATTTAATTCCTGGAGTGGTCTAGAAGTTGGGACTGACTTGCCTAAGGCGTTGAGAAACATTTTAGCCCCAGTGAAATCAATGGGATTCTCAAGCGTCATGTTAGGCCCATAGACTGTGTTTAAAACCTGCAATAATTAGCAGAATATTCTGAATAAGATTGGCCATCTGACCCAGCTTGCTGGAAGTGACCAGAATGTAGTGCAGTAGACCGGCTAACCCTTCCCCTGCGGCAAAACATGTCATTCAAATGCCTGATTGAATAGACCACGACTGGTACATGCTTCACAAAGCTTCTTAGAAGTTAACTCAAGCAGCCTCTAAATTTTATGGCTCGGAAGGTAGTCCTGTAATGATGGGGTTTATTCTCACCTCGCTTAGTTGTGTAAAGCTTGCTGATTGGCTGCCAGAAGTCTTTGGCCATAGCTGTCAATCCAGTGCGGCAGCGCCAGAATCAAACTTGCCCGACTTTCTGGATAACCGGCAATGGACGGACGAGCCTGCGGTCTGCTCTGATCAGCACATACATGTACATGCAGCGCTAAACTTGGAGCATTGATCTATAGAGACACCTGTGGACAGACGCACGTCCAGAAGAAGGACAATACAGCAAAGGTCATGCGTATGCATCCAATCAGACAAATACTAGCTGCTTCTCCGTGTACATGTCCTTTCACTCTTAGTCAATTGGAATTAGAGCAGCAGGCAGAAAAATAAATAATGAATGGTCGTAATAGAGTTAATTCATGTCGACTGCACCAGGAGGAAGCTTAAAAGTTTTTTTTTCTTTTATAAATATTCTAGAGACGTTTCGGTGTAGGACATAATCATCATTCTGTGGCTTCTAGACTGCTGATGGTTTCGTGCACCGAAACATCTTTTGATTAAAGAACATTCTCTTTCTGATCATGGAGTCCAAGTAATTATCTCTGTCCCGAAAGTTTGTGTGAGGAAAGCCACGTCCTTCTCTTCCTTAAACAAATTTGTAACAGTGGTTGGCCACAGTGGAGTGAATGGGACATTTCCTGAAGCTTGTCTAAAGCTGGCACAGCCTCGACTCGCCATTAATGTGTATACTACGGCGACGGAATACTCGTAATGAAAAGCTCGGAGAGCATGTTCTAGCGAGTCTGTGCTGTGTGTTTGGAGGCTTTTTGACCTAGCTAAGCCGCTTCTCACCCTATCGCTGCATCAACTGACCTCGTTTGCAGATGCAATCCGTCAAAACTATCCCGTACTCGCCACAACTGTCCTCCGAGATCCAGCGCCAAGACCCTCCTCTGGCGTTAATGACGAAACGCCCCAGCGACGCCTTCACCCGCCCCTTGGCTATGAAAAGAGCAGGAAATCTTTCGCTTGCTGCTAGCAGTGCCACGCATATGCTGGACAAATCTGCGGCTCTCTGTTTATCTCTTCCTCTCTCTTTGTTTCTCTCTCTCTTCCTCTCTCTCTCTCTCTCTCCCCCCCTCTCTCTCTCTGTCTCTTTCTCTCTCTCTTTCTCCACCCAACGTCTGCAACGTTGCCCCAGCCAAATCAACCTGCTTCTAGTTGGTCGTAAGGATCGTCACTCACATCACATGCATGCACACGCAAAACAATGATCACACGATCATGAGCCCGAGGCTCCAGACAAATGGCCCGCGGCCATGCTAGCTCCTCCCAGCCCAACACGCTGAACATGCTGAATGTCTCCTGCATCATCGCACATGATGTCGAGCTGTACGTCGACCAAGCCCGGCCTAAACGCACTCCCGACATTGGCTTTCGGCGAACATTATGCTGCATCCGACGGCTGCGGCTAGCCCGTCGATCATATTCAACGTCATTGATCACAAATGTGATATTCTCAGATCTGTGTCAGCATCAAAGAGGCCCTCGCAACGATCGCCAGCATGATCAGAGCTCAACCGCCAGAGCCGGGGAAGATCTCGGAACAGTTTTCTTAAGCATGCATACATTACACTCCCTTCTTTTCTTTCTTCGTTCTAAGTTTTCCTAATGCAATTCAACCACGGGAGAGGAGGCATAGTGTGCCTCCAGTGTGAAAAAAAAAAACAAGCTTCTCTTCCAATAGCATTGATCGTTGGTTTTTCTGAGCGCTTGACCGAAACCTATCACTTCATTCTTGGGATTTCCCCAGTATGGGAGCTTGAAAGAGGATGGCTTGCGTTCCAACAGAAACGAGCAAGCGCAACAAAATACGCATTGAACGAAACCTAGAAGAATCATTCATGACTAACAGTAATCCAGCAGTGTTGCTTGAAAGAGATGCATGAATAGTCTGCTTGCCAAGCATGTTTGTTGTTGCTCGGTGAGATCAAACTTCGTCTGGCTTCGCAAGTTTCTGGCTTCGCAAGTTTCTGCTCAATACCATCAGTTTTGATCGGTGCTACTTTGCCCCCATCTCACCGAGGCTAATCAGCCAGCAACGGTATTCCTGTCGAGGACACCCACCCTTTCGAATAGGCCTCCCAAGAGGCCGTGGAGAATGGAGTCGAGGGAATGAAGGCGGCGATGGAAGGCCGATGGGCTATCAAACCTGGAATGGACAGTAATCGGGAGGAAGAGGCGGTCAAGGGCGCGATCGTACAACGTATCGCGGCCAAGAAGGGAGCCGAGGATTTCGGAGGCTCTGGTCAGTCGACCGCAGCCGCGTGACTCAAGAGACGAGAAGGCTTACGACCCAGCCTCTCCGCCGAGAGAGCTCTCAACAGCGCTTCATGGACGGCGAGGTCCAAGTAGGTTGGACTGGACGGGGCCAGAGGGAGCGAACAGAAGTCGGTTATTATTTATAGTGGCCTTCTCCGCACAGATTGGCTCCCTCCAAATTGCGCAAAACCTCTAAAGGTTATCGTGGTTATAGCTTCTGACACTCAGTGGGTCAACCAACATTATGCTTGCGTCCCTTCATGAAGTCTCCAAGGTTGCCCGACTGAACACGTGCCGGCAGTCAGCTTACCGTGTTTGTTGTTATGGAGCGGCATGCAACTTCGGAGCTGTGCCAAAACTGAACAATCGGACTGTCAACTGATTAGTACATGTATTATGTCAGTCATTTATCAAACAGGAGCTATCTGCTAACACCCCGATTAATAGAACACGTGCAGGCCACATCTGCTGGGCTATTATGAACTCATCACACCACCTTCACTTTAACTTGGAACGCACACAATGATGGGGAGGCCAATTATATTGACCCGGGTGAAATAAAACAAAACCTCAACTAATACTATGTCACGGAGAGAGAAAAAGAGAGGGAGGGAGAAGGGGAGAGAGAGGGAGTGGAAGTGCGAGGGGGAGAAAAAGAGGAGAGATGAGCTTGCAAAGATTAGGGCACCACATGCAACTCAGTTCACGGACACATCATATTTCAATAGCCACGGCTTCCCACACCTCCTCTCAGCTCTTGTCCATTTTCCATATGCACTGTACCCACTTTCTCATCTAGGGAGTGAGTACACATTGCATACCTGGTTCTCACAAACCAACTACATTTACTCCCTACTAGTTAAAGTTGTTGATAATCTTTTCTGTGGTGCAAACCAATGATGAGCCGGTATAAAGGCGAAATATGGTTTCTTTGTTTAATCAAGCTTTTGTCCTTAAAACATGCTGCATGGAACCTCAATAAAAAATCATAAGGAGCTTCTGGCTTATTCCTATTCCCTCTCAGACTACTTTAAACTTTCAAAATCCAAACGGGGCAGGAAATCCTCTCCTTCCTTTCTGGCAATCACAATTTTTTTTGAAACTAGCAGGGCAGTTTGAAGTTTGCGCACTGTTAGTTTTTGATTATTATGATAAGAAAGCTCGACTAAAGTATCGCAATTCTGGCCTTCCCAAAAGGTGCGGGCTGATGAATTTGACTAAGTGCGGTTTGACTTTCATTTGCCGATAGCTTCGCATACTTATTTGCTCCTATACTAGAACCAAGACAGTTTGTCAGAAGCAGTTGTCACTTGTCCTAGACAAGTGTATATAA
Organism: Clathrina lutea; assembly: GCA_028571005.1. Taxonomy (NCBI): domain Eukaryota; kingdom Metazoa; phylum Porifera; class Calcarea; order Clathrinida; family Clathrinidae; genus Clathrina; species Clathrina lutea. The sequence goes on along the minus strand of JAOWAR010176075.1, from coordinate 4,920 downwards.
TACAAAGACTGGGAAAGTGAGTCAGCGTAGCAGCACACAAAGATCAGATTGGTGCAGGTTCAATGTCAGAAGATTGCTTGAGACATAACATGACCACCATTTTGGAGAATGGGTCAGGTTAGTGAAGGTTTGATATTGTTTTTGTTTCATGACAGGGAAAGTCAATTTTCGGCGTCTTCCATTTCCCTCAGCAGGTTTTCATAGACTAATCCTTCTGTCTGACTGAGGCGTTTGATGATGTCCTTGGACTTCCGATATCCGGCATCTCCCGTTCGGTAAAGCCGTGTCATAAAGTGGTCAGTGATTATTCGATCTGGCTTTCCTACGTCGTCTATCTTCAGCCAATCAAGTCTCTCATCTTCGCCAATTAGTCTCTCGTGCCAGCATATGTTGATAATCTGCCTCGAAGCCAGCTTCCTGCAGACATTGCTGTGCATGGGTTGCATCACCTGAAGGATGAAAGAGGACATTATCAGAGATACATTATAGATCTATTTAGTTTATCTAAATGATATTACGATTATAACGGAAAAATATACTCCTGGCTTGGAGTGTTTTTCTTGTTTTTTTTTGTTCGACAAAAATGATGATTTTTTCCTATTCATTTATCTCCCCTCCCCACAAACAAAGCGAGCTGGTAAAGCTCTTAGTGAAAGCAAACCATTTGCATATTTCCCTTCCCAAGAGTCCACCGAGGTCTGTGAAAATTTCAATCCATTGTGTGAGTGCGTGGTCAGGCAGGTTGTGCTGCTCAAAATGATGATGTCTTCTCAAAATGGTAGTTTCTTTTCAGCAATTAGAGAAAAAACCCAAGCACTAAAACCCTAAGCTGAGGTATCGAATGGTTTTTCAGAAGACACCTGGAATGAAAACTAGCTTTTGACCAACTCACTAGCCATAACATTAAAGATTACTTTAAAAGAAGCGCAAGGTATACAGAGAGTGTATACGGTGGTCGTCCAACTGTCTTGACCATTGGAGTGCTACTGCATGCATTTGCTATCTATGCAGCTCTTGTGTGAAGCCAGTCAATTTACAAAGCTGTTGGCAAAGCGGGTGAGACGTCTTGATTTAAAGGGAGCATATTTTTAAGACTGGAGAATTGTGGAAGAACGCTTTTTGCGGGTCACCAACTTCCAGGGGTCATTATCCTCTGTGGCCAAGTCACCCAACAATGGGCTGTGCGGAAAACCTCTCTCAGACATGCTAATCTATCAACAAAACAACAGAAATAGCCAAATATTGAGAGGATGTGTATACAAGGGGAAGGAAAGAGACACGGAAGGAGAAGGGAAACTGAGAAATTTGCCGGAAAGAAAAAGTCTATAGACTAGGTAAAGAATGATGAGAAGAACGGGAGAAAAGACGTCAAAGTTTAGCTTGTATATAGCAAAGAGAAGAAGAAAAAGTTCAGAACCAGGATAGAAAATGGTTGACTTCTTTGAAGACCAGTGATGGTTAAAATTTTTGTTGTCAGGACTCACATTGCCCCAGTTGCCAGCATCAGAACGAACACGTACTTAATATTAATTTTGGTAACATCACTGTGTCCTTCCTGAACAGCTACCATCTAATTTGAACAAACATTTCTTTTCGGCTTACTTCTGGAGTGGCACGGCATGCCGGTTTGATTTCTGCTTCCAGAAGAACGGGTTGTGTCCCTGCTCACTATTTGATGAAGCCTGTCGTCAATTCCTTTGATCTTTTCGATACTCTTTCTGTCATTACCATAAAGCAGAAAAGGCAGCAATAATAATTCAAACTTGAAAGATAATCTTGCCACCTTAATGTTGAAATACAATATTTTTTTATGTAAACCTGTTGTCCTGGCATTGATAAGCAATGTCGTGCATTCTATACAGCAATTTCAAGCAATTGAGCTCCCGTGATCGGCCGAGTGTTAAGATGCGTACACAATCTGTAAATGATCCCTCGGAAATTCCCATCCTTCAAGTAAACTGTGTGAGGCAGTCTTCATATCAGAAAGGGTAAAAAAAAGCAGATTGGTAATTTCCATGCACCCTGTCCAAGGTGTTTGGGGATATGCGTATGTGGTCGAAGAAACTTGTAGGCTGGCAATCCACGTCGAGACTGGGATTCAAACTTGCTGCATAAAATTGCCCAGCAGGCAAGAATCACTTTACTGTCCGCTACATCATCACTTCTGCAGTACATCAAACAGGATTACAGGCAACCAATTTCTTGATTTCCGCAGTAGAAGCGCAGCTTGCAAATGAAAATGCTCTCAACGGAGACTTGGAAGATATGATGCCCTAACAAGATTTTGTTCGGGTAACTTGCTGATTGATTATTCACTATTATTTTCTGAAACCGTTTTTTTGATGAGTTTCTAGGAACAACAATACCCTGCCAACGTTATTTTTAGTCTTTGTCATTGCTTTAAGGCAAAAAAAATGGCTCCAGTCGAAACTATCCCTGAAAATATCACAACGAGCAACGTTTTGGAAGCAAAAGGCCTGTCTGCTGTTTGTATGTGTCACTGTGTCATTGTATTTCTGAGCAGGATGTAGCACAGTTCACTTCAGCAGGTTACACACCTACTTAACAGCTGGCTTTCCACAAACACCTATTTCAAGCTAATGATGAAGATCAAGAAGATTGCCGGCCTTCCTTGTGGTGGAGCTAGGGTTTGAAGATGTCAAAACAGGTTTCATTGGCATTGCAACAGAACTTACTATAAGTTGGTGGCTACTTTATGGAACTGAGATATTTAGTTGTTGTGGAGAAATCCCATCTCACAGTACTAGTGGTGTGTCTGGGATCAAGTACATGGGTTAACATATAAACCAGAAATGTTGTTAAAATGGTTTGTGAGACATCATTGAAATAGGGTTGATTCTTCTCTTAGCCCCATAGTCAAGAAGGGTGTCAGCTGTAGTGTTTGTACATAAAGCATTGTTTTACGCTCTGTTGGTGCACTCATTGAATGTGTTCACGCCCTTCGGTCGTGTCTGGTCTTGTCTTCCATTGGAAAACCTATAATCCGCCGTACTGCAGTAATGTCCATAGTCGGAGAGAACTTACGTTCATTTATATTCTTGTTTATTGTCAGATTCACCGTTATCACGGCCTATAATCACACTGATGGGGCCGGATGGTGGGTGTTCGTACAAAATAGGAAATTCAAGCCGGCTTGTTCATCATTCACGCACAACTGAATCCACTTTGTCTCAGCAGACTTACGAAACTGTTCCCATTGTCTCGTTCCTAGCCACAGTTTTCCCAACAAGCATGTTCTGCTTGGCCATCGTATTGCTGCGAGCTGGCTGCACGGTGCGCTTGCCAAGCGCTAAGCATCCATCAAAAATGTTCTATCCCCTTCGGTATGTAGTCTACACAACATGCAGTTGAGCTGCAAAACCGGAACGGCGCCAATCGCAAAGAGCCAAATGAGAACGAGATACTCAGTAACCAGTCCCCGGCCTAGCTCTTTACTGCTGTTTCTCGTCTGGATAAAGGCATGTGATGCTCAGCTTGCAACTGTCGAGGCTGCTAGCAGCTTGCGTACTCAGGCTCGCGGAGTCGTCGAATAATACCTGTACATACAATGTATAGCGAGAGCCTGCAATGTGCGATGCACTACAATGTGCCACATTGTGGACGTGGCGTGAGGTCGACTGGCCAAACTACACACCCTGACTTAGTCCAAGTAGTCAGCCAAGAGGGCTTACAGTTACTCCGGGCGCCGGCGGGCAGGCCAGGCCAGCTGCCGTAACGTCGGTGACGGCGGCTCAGAGCGCGAGGCCGCGGACTCCTTGCCTGAACGGCTAGCCGCGAAGTTACGCATCTCGCATTGTACTGCACTTGAGTATGTGACACGAAGCACTAGTTCGTGACATCGAACTGACGCACGTGGGCGTGCTTGCTTCCGATCTAAATCGACCAGCGCGCCAGCACTGGTAGATCCACGCGCCGTATTCATGTCTCTGTATGAAGTTATGAACTGGACATTTTGGGAGGAGCACAAAAATCGGACGTGGCAATAATTGTATTTCACTTGGTTTTATGATTGATACACGGCGTGGTTGACAATGACCAATTATCCACATTTGCATTGATAACAAGGTGCCAGGCTAAGGCCATGCAAAGCGATCCTTCATTATTTCCAACTTCTGGCCTTGCCTTAAGTATTCTTTGGATGAAGTCTTCTGAGTGCGTGAATGTGAAACACAGACTCCATGACATCATCGCCAAACTTGTGATTTGTTGTACTTCATCTTTTCTTAGCATTTTGGAGAAATCACAACTAAAGGTACCGGCAGGCCTTGAAAAACTCTGTACGGTTTCTACTTGGCACTTGATTGAAATTAGGGTTGCAAAAAAGATTCTAACATTTGTTGTCGGGAGATACGAACTATGTCATCAACATGATGCAACTCTTCCATGCGGGTGCGTAATAAACGTCTGGCATGTGCGTTCTATTATGAGGGTGAAAAGCAAGGGGTAAAACGAATTGACTCGAGAACAAAAATTAAAAATCCAGAGACCAATACCAAGGATACGACATGCACAGCGATAAAGAAGCAAAGGCAATGTGTGAGAGAGAGAGAGAGACAGATGGAAAGAAACAGCTATAAGCCTTAGGCCATCCGCTACGGACTTTGTGCACAGGCTTTGAATAAAAGTTGCACCAAAATTCCTGGCTCTTATCACAGAGGGAATCGGCATCGGTCCTTAGCAAAATTTTCGTGTAAAACCGTGAATGAAAGGTGTTTCTTCTTAAGATAGAAGAGATACTTTCTAAGAGGAGGGAAGAAGAAGAAAATGGGCAAAAAGTGGGTGTTTAACCCCAGCCCATAAGTCCGTGACAGTTGGCCTAAGAAGGAGAAATGGGCAAAGGTTAGTAGAGGAGGAGCACGAGTGGCAGAGTCTGAGCCAAGATTTGCACCTCACAAGTCA